>JANHFL010009372.1:183552-197654 GCA_032468155.1 Oxyrhabdium leporinum | reverse complement strand
GCAAGGGTTTAGTTTCAACCCGTTGTTCCCCATCCAGCCCCTAACAGCCTCCAGGCACTGCGAGAGGGAGGACATAGCAACACTTAACTCACCATGGGCCAAGACATACAGCTGACTATCATCAGCATATTGGTGATACCTCAGTCCATGGTGACGGATGATCTCACCCAGCAGCTTCATATAAATGTTGAACAGGAGCGGAGAGAGTACTGAGCCCTGCGGAACCCTGTATAGTAGTGGGCGAGGGCTGGATCTCTCCCCTCCTATCAACACTCAGAGCGGCCGCAGAGGAAGGAAGTAAACCAGGACAGCACAAGGCCTCCCACTCCCATCCCCTGAAGCCGCCCCAGGAGAATCCCATGGTCAATAGTATCGAAAGCCACTGAGAGGTCAAGTAGAGCAAGGATGGATGCACTACCTGCTCCCACCAGAGATCATCCAAAAGTGCGACCAATGCTGTTTTTGCTTTTTACTTCCAAATTAACTATGAATGCTATTTCTGCTGGATAAAACCCAGTGTTTTCATGATAAATGGCAGACTATGGGTTCTTTGCACTTCCTTTTGTGATCCTAAGTTTTTGGGTTTTTTAAATATATTCAATCTAAACATTTCTCTATTATATATGAACAAATTTAACTAGATATCATTCATATTAACCCAGTTCACGCTAACATTGATAATCTCTATCCCATTAATCAAATTTATGTAGTCCTCATTATATTATTTAAACGTACATAAAAAAGTGCCTAACATCTGTAAACCTCTAATCTTTCTATTATTTTTATTCATTCTATAAACAATTTATGTTCTAATATTTCCCCTATCTTATTTTATTTCTGCCTTCTTAGCTTACAACCAGGCTACCTTAATATTTAAAGGGCTATTTTACTATCCATCATCTCTTCTCTTCTTTAGTGCTTCAATTCTTATCCACTTTTTAATTCGCCTCCCACACTCCTCATCTTTATCTTTATCTTCATCTATCTCTTTTTTATTCAATCTAAACATTTCTCCCTGTACAATCTTGCACTGCCAATTCTCCCAGTCATCTGCCCATATCCCAATCTCCTTATCAGAGATATCTTCTTATCTCTCCAGTTGTTGATTTATCTGTTTTATTTTCTTCAGTCTTTCTTCCTTTGTTAGCTGATTTGTCAATCCTATTTTTTGCTCCAGTCCTTGATTTAGTTGTTGATATGGCTAATCCATCTATTCTTTCTGCTCCTTTTGCTTGCCCTTTATCTGATCCTCCTCTTCCGTCAAGCTGTTGCTTTATTTGCTGATTTTTCTGATCCATATTTTTTCTATGTTCATATTCCATTTGCTGGTTTAAATGGTCCTTTCTGTCCAATCTTTCTGTTGCTTCCACCAGTTCATGGGCAGTTTGGTCTTTGTTACTTTTTCTTTGCAAAATGCTTTCTATTTTCTGGTCCATACCATCGACTAAATTAATAATATCTTGGAACACCAAGGTCATCTCATTAAGAAATCCTCTCATTTCCACAGCTGTTCATTGAACTCCAGTCATAATAGTGATAAAGGTGGAAAAACAATCAAGCCTCAATCGAGTTCAAAGCGTCCAAAATCCTAGAAGTGTGGTTTAATAAATGGAGCTCTCAAGTTTCCATACTGCTTTTTTCCCAGTAGGTATTTGTTTCACTCAGTCTCTATTTTTTTCCAAAACAAAGTCAATTATTTAAACGGGCCAATTCCAACATTTACTCAATACTCTGATAGTCCCAGATATTTTCCAAGTTCTTTTAAGTCTGCTCTGTAATTTTAGTCTTTTATTCTAGCTTTTCAGAATCTTTTTTATAGAATGTTTTTCTTATTTCCAGCTCCGGTGAGCATAAGGTAATAAACAGGCAATAAACAGTTAAAAGTCACATCCATTCTCCTTTATAAGTTTCCAAGAGTCTAGGAGTCACTTTTCCTTCCATCTATAGATGCTCTCAAGATACTTTTCAGCATAAGTCTCTTTAAAAACATTTCTTCCACAGCTTAAGCAATTATATTTTTAGAGTCTCTTCTCTAGGATTTTTTTTATCCTTGGGGTAGTTTGTAAAGAAAATAGAATTATCTCACCCAGCAACACAGTCTCTGTTCACTGCTCCCCTCGCTTCTGCACTGTCTTAGGTATTCTGGCTTTTTCCAGCTTCTTGGCAGCCATGTTGACTGCCACTGTTCCTTGTCTTCAGATGAGCGGGATTTTCCAAGACAGGGAGGAGAGATGCGGTTCTCCTCGACCTGCAAGGCACCCCCCTTTACTTCACCACCCCTACAGGGTGGCTATGACTCCTTTCGGAGCCCTATGATGGGAAAGCTTAGGGCAGGGCCACGGAGTTCACGGTTCTTGCCTCCGACGGTGCTGCAAGTGCAGCCGGAAGTTCGACCTTAAGTTTTTCTTGTGCCTCGCCTCATCCCTCTACCTTGTTTTTAATCCCAAAAGCATGTCTCATTCCAATTATAATACAGTATCTTATTAGAGAAGTCATATTGTTATATCATATAATATCATATGAACACCTAATATCACATAAAAATTGCCTCGTCATACAGTAGCATGCCATTAATCCATTAAGAGGTGATGCGAAGAAAAGTGGTGACAATTATTTTACATCACTCATTTTTCTTAAAATCTAAAAGAAGAAGAAGAAGACGAGTACCATATATAGAATTCAAATACCCACTACTGGCTTCTCTTAAGCTTCTTAAGGAAATCTGACATAGTAGGCACTTTACCTGAGGTGCTGGGCAGTATGCACCCATTCCACCAGTGTTTGGTCCTTGATCACCGTCCATTAACCGTTTGTGATCCTGGGCAGGAGGCATAGGAGCCACAGTGATACCATCTGTGAAGCACAAGCACTGTAAAAAAAAACAAAAAACAAAAAATAAGTAGGACATAAAAACAATGCAGTGGTAATAACACTGATATTAAACTTATACAGCTAAATATTATTCAGCTCTTAATTATAAGTAACATCTTGCTTATAACAAGAGATAGGTTGTATAGAGTATACTTATATACTCTAATTTGTTTCCACTGCATTTTTGAATAAAAGTCAATATACATAAAACAATAAACACATTTTATAAAAATTTCATTAGACTCTGAGATCATTTCAAATACTTTATCTAAGGAATTATTAATAACAATAATGTCAAATACCCACATACTTTAACAAAATTTAAATAGTTTGTCTAAAACAGATGCGGCTTGTAGAGAAAGGCTAACTAAGCACTCATTGTGCATAAATCCTGAAAATCATCGTCCATTTTATTTCATTCATTTGATAAAATATCTAAACTATATCAATTTATTTTATATTCATTTTGATATTGTATGAACTCTTAATCAAGCCCATTATTCTGGTTCTGACTGTTTGTTCTTTGCAAATTGTTGGACTGACTGTACTATGCTTGTGAATGACCAAAATAAATGCATTTCCTGAAAATCCAAGCTTTGATTTCATTTAGGAGTTTTATTTAAATTTCTTGGCTGTCCATCTTACCACATATAACTCTTCACCAACAGCATGGGAAATATTCAAGAGAAAGCCAATGTAATTGATTAATTGATAAAAACAACACAATATTTGATCACCTGTTTTGTTTCAGTGATTCAAACAGGAAGAACTTGGTTTTCTACATTTTTAATTAAAACTTTTGCATAATGGTCAAAGTGGGAATAATATAGCCAAAGATAAGCACATTTAATTTCTATTGTTTTCAGTAAGGAGGAGTTAAGCAATAATTTTTGGTGAACACTTGCACTGAAATCAAAGAAGCATAAAAATAGTTATCTTGACTGGATTTCTGAAAACTTTTACATTACAAATTTAAAAGAATTATAGGATGGATTTCAACAGACTCCTCTATTATGTTATTTACTTACAGAAACTTCTTCTCCTTCAAGAAGTTCCTCAACCACAATAGTTTCTCCAGCTGCTCCAAAAGTTTTATCCTGCATTAAAGATACATGCATATTTTATGCAATCTGTAAATCTGTTATAGAGAAAATCAAGTATTCTTCTTGGAATTCCAAGCAGTGATAAGAGATTTTTCCCCCTTTAATTCTTCGCATTTTTCTTTTAAAAAATACTAAGCTTAGTTCAGTCATCTACAAAATGCCACAATTTTTCATTCATTTCAAATTCCAAGTTGTAACTCCCTCAGATGAAAACAGCTGTTTGGGGGTTTTCAGAAACAAACTATAGACTTTTGTTTTAAGTAGTTTTTTCCATTTGTAAGACCTCTGCATCCCCATATGAATTGTACATCAGCATATCTTCTTCAAATCTGAAGGATCTCCCTCCCTCTTTCTCTCTCCAGATTTGTTATTATTACAATTCATATGATCTCCACTTAGCTTTTTGTTGCCTATGCTATCTGGGCTGATGACTGTCTCATCTGGAGACAGTAGGCCAAGAAAGCTGTCTTAAATCACAGCTCTGTTGCTCATTTTCAGCATTCATATTTGAAAAAATACTTAACATTTTTATTGGAGGCTTAATTTTAAATAAGATATATAGCAACTTAATTGTAAGGGAGTCTTCTTCAAAAAAAAGTGTTTGAAGTCACATGGATCAATTCTTACAATTTTTACGAATGCTGAGTTGGCTAGAGAATTCTGGAATTTGAAGTCTGCATATCTAAAGGGGCACCAAACTGGGGAAGAGTGTTAAAAGATTATCCTAACCGTATTTACTCAGAAGAATGGCACAGTGTATTCAGTAGAATTTAGTCTTCTGAAGGGCATATGACTGTTACCTTTACACTGATTTGATTGCAACATTAGGCTTTCCTGAAAACACTTTAGATGAAAAACTATGTATATAAATGAAAAAGCAAATTAGTTAGTGGTCCTTAAAATGCAGTGCTGTAAAGTTTTAGAAGAAATATAGTAAACACTCAGATGCTATATTTTGACAGAGCAGAAATGACACATAACTTTTTTTTCTAGTTAAAGCATTTCTTCCTTTTCTTTTTAGGATAGTAGTTATATGTTCTTGGCAGTCCAAATTAAATCTGCAGATCCAAGCAATTCTGAAAATATATGTTTTCACCTTACAAATAATTTCCTTATTGTCACTATCAAATATTGTATATTTAGCATCAAACAGTTATAGTGTTGTTTTTGTTACACATAAGTTATTATTTGACACAAACTGAATGGTGTGTTTTGAATCAATTAGCAACATCTAAACATAGTAAAATGTAAACCATTTGATCTGTTTCTCAGACTAAAAATTCTGCCCACAATTCCTGGGTAATTTGAGGAACGAAATATTCCAAATCAATCAGAAGCCAATTTCTTTTAATTATAGTAAAATATTTCTGGTCACAGTTACTTTAAATGTAGGACAATAAAACAGGTTATTTGCACATTGTTCAAGCTTGGCTGTTTGTTACTCACTCGCATTATTTCATGCACAGCTTGGCAGGCCTCTTCTTTATTAGCAGCTACAATCACACCTTTTCCCGCAGCCAGACCACTTGCTTTTACAACTAGAGCAGGGAAAGATGCACTTAGGGGTGGAGGGTGGTGGGATGAAATAAAAAAATAAGTAAGCAGGAGAGAGATATTATAAACTGCAAGCTCTAACACTTTATCAAATGCTGGGACAGTGGAATAAAAGATGTTATACTATACCTAGTAATAAAAGTGCAAGCTTCTTCCTCATTAGTGAAAGCTTTCCATCTTGCAGTAGGGATGCCATGACGATCTAGGAAGGCCTTTGAAAAACTCTTACTTGACTCTAGCTGAGCTGCCTTTGCTGTAGGACCAAAACATCTCACACCAGCAGCTACCAAGTCATCAACAATTCCTAACAAAAAACATGCCTCAGAGTCAGATAGACTTTCATATCAGCACACAGAAGCACAACTGCCTACATTAGGGGTGTCAAACTCGTGTCGTCATGTTGTGGCCACGTGACATACCACTTTTCCCCCCTTCGCTAAAATGGGGGTGGGCGTGGCCAGCTCATCCAGCCTGCGGGCCATGAGTTTGACACCCCTGGCCTACATGCATTCCAAGTGCATGTTTTTATGTAGCCCAAATGGCACTATCCATACTCAAAATAGACAAACTATCAGCAAACTCAACATGTTGCAAAATACTACTATAAACACTCAATGAAAACCTGAGCATGCTCAGCAGTCACAGAACATCAGCCAGAATGCTAGAATGGGGGATCAGAAAACCAGAAAAGAGAAGGAATGAAATGGATTATAATTAAAAAGATACAGATGAATGGCCAGTACCTTAAGAGGGGAACTGTAACTCTATAAATTATACTATTTACATCTTTTATTGTTAAAGTCTGCCCTACAAGCTGGGATGAGATTTATCAATATGATGGACATCTATTGCATTGTCAATTTCTTTGACAATGTCATGAGTCAAACTATGAGTTGCTCAACAGAAAATGCTACATCTTAAACAGAACTGACCCACCAAATGTTTCTGAATTGTGATTCAATCATGGCAGCAGGCTAAGGTACCCCATTAACTAATAAATAACAATGTTCTGTTACATCTGTTATTATATTCTGACTGAGAAATATTCTGCGGTGCATGCCATTAAATTCCTATGCATGTTTTGATCCTATTAGCATATAATTATATAATAATTAGATATTAGATGTCCAGAATATTTTATACAATTATATAACATTAACCAGTTAATAGGTTAGGAGACTGGAACTGCAAAATAAAATAATTTTGTTTGGACATACCAGCAGCAAGGGGGACTTCTGGACCAATCACCACAAGGCCAATCTTTTGGTCTTTGCAGTATGTAGAAAGGGCTGCATGATCACTGATTGAGATTACTATCAGGAGATAAACAAAAAACTTGCAATTATTTATAGTATGGTTCTACCCTCCTCTTTCATTTTTTTGTGAGAAAGCCGAAGAATTTAGAAACAGAATTGCTTCTTAAGAATAATTACAGGTATGATATGAGAGACTATCAGGGCACTGTGGAAGGAAGGGAAAAGACAGCAGTTGAATCAGTTCAAGCTTATTTTATGAACAGTCCAGATGGGAAGTAAACTCAGACAAAACATCTAAAAGCATGCAAAGAGACACCATCTTACTCACTATACATGAGGCTGAGAAATTCTTATTGGAACATCCAAGATTTTACTCCAAATGCCAAACATATATAAGTGAATTGGGCTGGTTTAAAGTTACCCAGTTGGTGCCCAGCCTTAACCACTGGACCAAGCTCGTTCTCTTATGTTGCTGCATCTGAAATTGTTTACATTTTAGGAATTGTTGTATGCTAATTGTTTAGTTTCCAATATAATCCAAAGGTGTACAATTAGTTTAAGAACCGATGCAACAATTTAGCTTCTCCCTTCCTGGTAAATTGCACAGTATTTTTATTATGCCATATTCTAAGAAAAAGGTATTCTACAATAATAAAATTAAGACGCTTCAGATCCTTGACTAATTCATGTAATCATCTTCAGTTTGTAAAGGCGAATTTTTGAAGTCATGCCACACATTGTACTTCTAACCAAATGATTCTAGAGCATGGTCTAGAAGACTAATGTTGTAGCAAAACCCTCATGGACAAACAGTTCATTCTAGATGTAATGTTTGCTTGGAAACGATAGAAAGCTAAGCATGTGATAAAAAAAGACATCATTACTCCCACACTTCTATCAAAAATAAATAACTTCAAAGTCTAAAGAGAACTGGTAAAGGTGAGCCAATTAGGCAAGACCATCTCTTACCTCTTTTTTATTTTTGGAGAGCTGTGAGATGTAATGTGTAGCAAGAATTTTGG
The DNA here is from genome assembly GCA_032468155.1 of Oxyrhabdium leporinum. Taxonomy (NCBI): domain Eukaryota; kingdom Metazoa; phylum Chordata; class Lepidosauria; order Squamata; family Cyclocoridae; genus Oxyrhabdium; species Oxyrhabdium leporinum. Next base: position 189,848 of record JANHFL010009372.1, on the reverse strand, counting down.
CAAACATATGCAAACTGTTTCATTAACCAGGCACATTTAACATCACACTGGGATTTTACTCTTGAAATGGTTTAATTCTCATATCAGAAAGGCTCCAATTAATTAACGGCTCACATAAGGTAATTCTCACATCAGAAAAGCCTTGAAAATACACTGCCGTTTTTAGGGCAGCTTTAGGATTCACATTGTGACAAAGGTTTTGCTTCACCTTGGTACTGCTGACCAAATATCTGTAATACACTTGTATTCTATTTTAATAATCAAACCGACAGACCAAGAAATTGTTTTGCATCTTACAATTTAACAATTTTTGAAAACATGGTATTTAGGGAAAAGAGTCTTTTTAATGGGCTTGTGGAAAAATATAGAGGGCAATAAAGTCTCTATAGTCCCAGTTTATTACATTCTTTCTTCTTAACTAATTTTCTATCTCACCTGCTTCAGAATAAAAGAAAGGGCAATAGCAAAAATACACACTTTGTTAATGGCATATTAATGAACTGTTACTTGTGGATGCAAATATGTATCCTCTTCAAAGATACAGTAGAAAACAAATAGTCTCATTTGTGCTATGTGTGCAGAAAATCCAGTGCCTAAATCTCTGGAAACCTTGCTAAATGTTACATTCCAGTGACAGAATGTATGACTGACATATGGATCTTATTCTTCAAACTTCTGAAATAACATCTGAAAAGAGCAGTTGTTTATATTTTGACATATTTACTTGATCATGACATTGGAAACTGGAACAGAAACAAAAGAGATATTTATTTCCTTTGTTGGATATTACATGAAAGCATAAAATATAAACACATGTATACACAAAGAATATCAAGACTCCTCTTCTAAGGGGCTCAAACTTTATAAAAGCAAAAACAAAAACATATAAACTGTTTATGCAATAAGATTGTTCAGCAGTAACATAGAAAGCAGTTTGGTATTGCAACACCAACCCTCCAGTTTCAAATATATTTTATCATAAACCAGGATTAAAAGTTATTCATCACCACAACTCAGCCCAGGTTTGCCAGGTTTGATGTTGAACTTGAACACTCCCAGAATGCCACAATGCCCTTTTAAACTTCAATTGCAGATATTTAAACTATGGTTTTTAATATGTAATTTATCCAAGTGAATCTGTTTTTCACTGCTCCTGCTTAGGTTTATAACCTATTTCTTTATTACAATGAACTGTACCTGCTTTTCAGAACAAAAATTCTACTACCACAAAAAAAAATTCTATGCAAAAAAAAGTTTTTTTTAAAAAGAACAACCCTAATTTCTAGGATCCTTTCAATATAACATAGATGGAAATAGCTCTGAGAGTAATGTGACTTCTGGATTGCTCTTCCCCCTCTTTTCAAGCCCATCTTACAGAACACTACTATATAACAAATACCCAGAAACAGCTAGTGTTTTTCTTGAAATGAGTGGCATCTCTTACACTAAAAAAAAAAAGTCTGACTCAGAAACCAGTGTAATGGACCCAAAAATTCTTCCTGACGTTGGAAATATCCTCTTTTGAACTAGCTAATAATTGTCCTGGTTTGCCAAAACCTCTAAAAAAGTAGAGTGCCACTGCTGAAGGCTTATATTTAGCTGGAACCCTTGTTAGAGGAAGAGCTCCTGAATATGCATGCTGGAAGAATACTGAGTAATTAAATCACAGAGTATCGCATTAAAAATAAGTAAATATTCATAATGTAACATATTATGGATGCAGAATATGGGCTTAGCCCAGCTGCTAATGAATGTTAAGAGACTTTCACTAAATTTGAAATATAGTCAAGTTTTATTAGGAACACATAAAATAGGGAAGCTCACTTCTAGATGAGAAATTTATTTCTCACAGTGGCCAATGGGATGACTATGGTGCATTCAACGAAGAGTCAAGCACAGTTATCTACCACTATTACTCTATTAGAATTAAGTATTTTGCATCTCATTGTTTCTGAGTCTAATATTTTGAGAGAAAAAGAAAATTTTTGTCATCTTTCTTAGCAACCAGAGTTTTGGAATGCGGATCTGTCTCTGGTCTATGACTGTAATAAACTGATTGACTGATTGATTGAATGCTGATCCAGGTACATATGTACTGTATACAATAATCAACTAGATTGGACCTAAATGTGCAACACCAGTAATGTTTCATCCATCTATATTAACACATTTATGAAATCCAATGTTTTAAACACAGAAAAACCAGAAGCTCAGTCAGAGACACACAGCAGGAAGCAAACTTCAAATTGTTCGTTGTTATCTGAGAATCTGCATAGATTCTAAGTCCAGAAAGTTCAAAACACTGATTAACCAAACTGCAGGTCTTGTAATTCAGTATGAAGCAAAAATACCAAAACATCACTTTTTCATTTCAAAGGAGGGCTCAAAGAAAATTGATACATCTCTCCAATTTCAAGACAGGAGAAAGGCTCGGTATACACATATAGAAGAATTAACAGACTATACTTTTTAAACATGCTTTAAAAAAACTTTTCTAATTATTTCCAAATCCATTTCCCCCCAAAATCCATTCCTGATTACCAAACCATAGTCTGTTCCATATTCAACATTTCATCATTGTCTCCTTCACAATCTCTTTCATCATAAACCATCCAATCAATCATGCATAGGAATGTTTAACTATTTGGCTTTAAGAACCTTTCCTACCTTAGGTCCAAATAACTGCATATCCCTAATCATTTATTTTAATTCATACTTTGTCATATGCATATGTGAATAAGTTTGCTTAGAAGTCTATAACAGTATTTCCTCCCCTCCCAAGGTCTGCACACCACCAGCCCCCTATCTTCAAGAAAGATCATTTGCAACAGGTCATCAACAAGAGCAACCAATGCTGCCCCCATACTGTAAGCCCTCCTGATAATCTATTTCCTCCAGAATTCTCTGGAGTTGAAGTCCAACCATCTTTTCAACATCATTATCTAAAAAGGGAAAGATGGATATTAGATGGAAATTGTCCCAAACTGTCTTTCTCCCTACAGTCTTTTTCTCATTCACTTTCCTCTCCTCCTTCTTCACTCCCTCAGGCAACTCCCTCCTGGATCATCTTCTGTGACCAAGCTCAGTGTAACTTAGAGGTTACCCACCATGGAGTACAAGGACTGTATCCTTAGGTGCATCAATCATACAGCCCAACAAGGTCTTGCTGTTGTTGTAGGTCTCTCTGGATCAGACTGAGGCCAGCTGCTAAGTCACTACCACAATATTACTCTTTTTCCTGAAGCACATCCCATGTTCAGTCTGAGTATCTAAGAAGAACACTGGCTTCATTGGGAAGCTACTTCAATTGTTGCAACTACAGAAGATGAAGTGGAGAGCTGCATAAGGCTCACAAGCTGCAAGTTTGAGACTCCAATCTAAATGGTGATAATTCATATTTTATGATGTACATATTAGTCATTTTATTCTTAATGAAATCTATATTTCTGCTCTTAGACTTAGAATTCATTAATTCTATTCCATTAGTTCTAACCACCTTCAACTACTAGGTCTATTACATCCTTCCTCTTTCTCTTAGCTTCACTAGCCTTCCCTTCCCTTCTCTTAATCATGCTCTTCCATCATGCTTTTGGTCAATTGAGAAGATATAAAATAGATTCTCAGCCTTAGCCACATCTGTACTACATGCAGCTTTCCCTACTGATGGTGAATGAGTCAATTTTAGTACATTTGGTCAATATGCCATAAGTAGATCAAAGTAGATCAAAAGCCCTGCTTTGCTCCAAGTATGATCATATTATGCTATGTAAACTAAGCTCTATAACTTAGAGGTTACTTTCTAAGTAACACAGCATACACCACCAACTAGGAGATACATTTAAGTCTATGTAATATTCTGATATATTCATATGCTGCTTACTTTTATAGAATCATGGGTTTGAAGGTGACCTTGGACATGAATCCCCACACAAATGGCTGTCCAATTTTTGTTCAAAAGGGTTGTTTCTAACTTTTTAAAAAAATCTCCAGTGAAAGACTACCTATGACTCCAGAAGACAGACTGCTCAACTGCTTAAAATCTCTCACAGGAAGAAAATTACACTTTATTTCAGATGTAGATCTTTGAAATGCTTCTTATTCTATCTTCTTGCCTATAAAAGCTTTTAAAGTCTCCCTTAAGCCTTCTCTTCTTTAGGCTAAACATAGCCAGTTCTTTAAACTTATCTTCATGGGATTTAGTCTCCAGATTTGCTGAAGTTTTCCTAGTTCCTCAACATCTTTCTTTTATTGTGGCAACCAAAGTTGAATTCAGCATTCTAGGTGTAATCTGATAAATGTAGTATATCGAGTACAGCCATAATTTCCCATGATCACAACACTGTATTTTCTGCTGATGCAGCCTAAGGCTTCTTTAGCTATTTTAGTAACTGCAGCACATTGCTGGTTCATGCCTAATCTATGGTCTACCAGGACACCCAAATCCCTCTCACATGTATCACCGCTGAGCTAGGTATTATCTACCTTGTTCCTGTCCATCTGTTTTTTTTCTTTCCTAAACGCAGAACCCTACATTTCTTGCCACTAACTTGGGTTTTGTTGGGAAAGGCTCATGTTCACATCTGTCAAGATCCTTTTGAAAATTGTATTTTCTCAATTCTCTATCTATCCCTGTGTCCTAATTATTTATAAAAATGGTGGCAAGTACTGGGCCCAGGAGAGAACCCTGAGATAGCCTACTGGATACTTCTTTCATTACAGATACAAGTGTACATTTGGAAAAAAATGCACATATATTTCCCTTTTAAACAACTTTTGAATTTTCTGCACATATTTTGCAATTGTTCTCAAGATGCAGAGTTAAGGAGGAACTTTGAATCCAAGTCTTAATGTCATTATTAATGCTAGTGAATACTATATATATATATATATGGAAAGCCATAAATTTATCAATACAAACAATTGAAAGACAGTTCCTTAAGTAGGTGGTATATATCTTATTTCGGTTTTCTATTATTACCTGAATTAGAAATTTTCCCATCATTGGCTGTTCCAGCATTTCCTGCAGCAACCAGTACTTGTTTCAGGTATGGAGATTGTGCCAGTTTCCAAGCCAGTGCATGTTCTCTGCCTCCACTGCCAATCACAAGCACTTGATCAGCCATCAGTCTGTGGAGAAAGAAAACATACAAACATTAGATATTCCACTGAGTTACTGCTTCAAAAACGTGGTTGCACATTTATCACAAAACTGTAAAATTTCTTTTTTCCCCTAAAAGAGTAGCCATGTTTGCATTAAAAAACCCAAAACATCTGAACACCAATTTTTCCAATCTATCCATTCATATAGCAAAGTATAACAATACTGTTAAAGAAAAACATTATTGTGTAAGAGGAATGCCATAAGCAGCGCTTATTCTATTTTAGTGCATTTAAGAATATATTTCATGATCCTCTGAAAGTGTACACAGGGTTAATGAAAGACAAATGCCAAAACGTCTTTCCAGTTACTACCAGTATTTAATGTGCATACATTCCCACTTAAAAAATCCAGAGTTGATTGGGGCTACACCTCAAGAAATATATTTTAGATTACAGCCCGAGCCATGCACAGGAAAAACAGGAACCTCAGTCTTACCAGGATAGGACATGGAGTGCATTTCATCCCATTTACTTCTAATCAGCCAAATTGCACAGCCTCCTACTTTACTTCAGGTACATTTTGTCTTTTTTTCCTTAGCAAAACTACAAAAAATCAAAACTGGTGGATCATCTTGTTTATAAGGTCTCTATTTAGAGCAGTGTTTTTGCTGGCTGGGAAATTTTGGGAGTTGCAGTCCATACGTCTTAAAGTTGCCAAGTTTAGAGTAACTGCAAATTCAGTTTTGGCTGCACCTGATGTCAAAGGTATAGATTTTTTCATGAAAAAATGGCTGGGAAAGGGACATTTCCTCTTCTGTGTAATATAACTTCCTTTTTCAGTTAAATGGAAGGTAGAACCAAGTGCTTCCAGCTGCTATATTAGCAATTACTGAACATTGATCATGACTAAACAATGACAGAAAAAGACAGCTTGCCCTGGATTTTCCTAATTATATACCTGCAACAACAATATGAAACAGGTTGGGCTAAGACAATGACTGACTGGCTCAAAGTTTCCCAGTGAGTTCCAAGTATGAATGGGGATGTAAATCTGGCTTTCTCTAGCTAAAGACCAATTTTACATATCAAAGAATATTCATCCCTAGAATTATTTATTTTTTTATTTATTTTTATATTTATATACCGCCCCATTCCGAAGACTCGGGGCGGTTTACAGCTTATAAGCAATACTCTTA
>JANHFL010009372.1:155664-183452 GCA_032468155.1 Oxyrhabdium leporinum | reverse complement strand
ATTTGAACCGCTAGATTGAATCAGCAGAAGTGGCCTGCAGTTCAACACTCTAACCACTGCGCCACCTAGGCTCCTTAATCAATCCCAAACAAACATCACTTTGTATTTTGAAGAGACATTTTGTAATGGAGAATTCTTTTATACCTATGATACTTTTAAACATGTATGATTACCAATATACTTATTTATGCAGCTGAAACACTTGTTATGAATATTTTTAAAATAAACGACGTAAGACTGACAAGACCAATACATTGCCTTTGTGATATGGAAGCTTTTCTATACTGTAATGCTGCCAAAAAAAGAGCTTGCCATTTAGTTAAAAATTTCACTCAGCAAAGCTGTACTTCTGTTGCAATCTTTGCAAAAAAAGAGCTTGCCATTTAGTTAAAAATTTCACTCAGCAAAGCTGTACTTCTGTTGCAATCTTTGCAAATATGGAATTTGCCCTTCCCCTCCCCCTGTGATGTCATTCTTTTTCAGGTCATTTACCTCCCCCTTGTCGATGTAAACAATTCCTCCTATTGCAAAGCATAGATAAAAGCAAATCTTGCTTTTAGATGGTCATGGGAGGGGGGAGGGAGAAAGAGGATCATGTAACATGTAATGTTAAATGCCCATGGAATTGGAAAGAAAAATACTGACTTAAATAAGACCGTTCTCTGAAGCAGAACTTTCTTTGGTAGTAAGCATACATTCCTATTCCCAGGCAGAGTGCTGTCATGGACTAAGCAGACTTTGTTGGTTCACCTAAATTTTGCCCATTAAGACATATGTATTATTCATCAGGGGTTTTCACAACTAAAAGATAGAGTGATGATTGAAAAGAAGGGAAGGAAAAAGAATCACAGGCCTTCTGCTGCAACAGATTTTACTTCTATCCAGAGGAAATGTGAACAAAATCTATAGAACTGTGAAGCTCATTAACTCAGGAAACAGCAATTAAACATTTTAGTCTACACATGTAGTCCTCAATTTACAGTTGCTTAGTGACCATTCGAAGTTATGACAAACCCCCAAAAAGCTATTTACAACCTGGTTCTGGAGTTTCAATAACTACAGAAACCCCCGCAGTTACATGACCGCATTTTGGGTGCTTAGCAACTAGCTCACCTTTGTGGTTGGTTTCCAGCAAAAAATGACATAGGAATACTGATTCACTTAATAACCGCACATTTGCTTAATGACTGCTGCAAAAGTGTCATAAACCTGGATTCGGTCATGTGGGTGCCTCACCTTATAAATATCATGATTTACAGTGGAAATTACGATCATAAGTTGAGGACTATCTGTACATGTGTGCAGCTATCTGAAAATAAATTTGACTTAATAAAGGAATTTGTTTTCAAATAGGCATAAATAAGATTAGACTGCATAGCTTCCAGAAAAGTTATTTCCTCCGCCCAAAAAAATCTAAATTATGATATGTAGAGCTACAATATTTAAAAAACACCAAGCTTCTTTTTGATATTCTTAATTTGTATGACTGCCATTTGCAACCCACTTGGTCACCTTTAAAGTTTAGATTAAAAAAAACTTTGATACAGAATTCATAAAAACTAAATGTGCCTTGCAAAGATGAAAAATAAAGTAAATGAAATCCTAATATATACATTTGCCTAGAAATTGGTTGCACAATTTAAGACAATACAGTGCTGAATTGACATATATGAAATTGTATTACAAGTTTACAAATCCAATGCACACGTCAGACTAAATCCTATAGAATTTTGTTGATTTTATTTCTTAAGAAATCCAGCTTCAGACTTGTCATTCGATGTACATGAAACCCAAGTGAGCACTCGGGATTGTAGCAATGAAATGGATTCACATATCATAATAAAATATGATTTTTTGGGTGGTCATTTGCTGATTAAATCACAATAATTGGTGGCCACATTGTGATAACTTAAAATTACTTGCAATTGCACATTGTCAACAAATTTCATCTTATTTAATTGTTGTAAGAACTTTAATTTGGAGCGATTCAAATGGGAGGGAACTGTGTATAATTAAAATGCAGCAAAAACTTACTGACGTGGAAAGAAATTTTGTAATTTGATTAGAGAAATTACAAGTACAAATTCCCCTTTTTCAAATTTGTATTTAGTAACAAATACAATGTATCTTTTTTTGAAAATATCTATGGTGCTAAAGAATTATGGAAAATACTTTCAGGTAAAGGTATTTACAATTGTAATACAATATCCAACCTTCAAATATAGTGCTAGTTATAATTATCAAAGAAGTCACTCCCTTAGAACTGAGATATTAGCTTAAGAGATAACAATGACACATAATACTTACTGTGATAGTAGCAATTTGCAAAGAGGGATATCAAATTCCAAAAAGGCAGCCAAAAAAAGGAAAGAAATAGAGAGGTGCCTTCAGCTAAATCATACTGATGATATCAGGCAAGTAACCAATGAAAAGAAGAGCTCAGTTCAGCATCAAAAGAAAGGGCGGTTACACCTGATAATTTATATGCATTTTCCAAATAAGATTATGTAGTAGGGGAAAAAGAATCTAATTTACAGATAACTGCCATGACAGCATGGAAGATAAAATGGAGATTTACAGTTCTAAGAAAAAGCAGAAAATCCCACTAGATGTGCCAGTTTTTGTCTTTCTTGCAGCAACTTTTTGGATTTCAGCCATATTTAAATATTTGTGTTTAGCATTTGATAGCTTTTGAACCCAAACTAGATCATCCAGATACTAAGTACTATGCAGGTAATCCTTGATTTACAACAGTTCATTTAGTGACAATTCAAAGTTGTTACAATGGCACTAAAAAAAGTGACTTATGACCATTTTTCAGTTACAACCTTTGCAGTATCCCCATGTTCATGTGATCAAAATTCAGACGCTTGGCAATTGGTTCATACTTATGACTGTTGCTGCGCCCCAAGGTCATGTGATCACCTTTTGCAACCTTCTGACAAGCAAAGTCAATGGTGAAGACATATTCGCTTAACAACTGTGTTACTAACTTATCAACTGTAGTGATTCACTTAACAATTGTGGCAAAGAAGGTTGTAAAATGGGGCAAAACTCACTTAACAAATATCTCATTTATCAACAGAAATTGTGGGCTCAATTGTGGTCGTAAGTTAAGAACTACCTGCAGTTACAAGTTAAAACTTGAATGGAAAACCATCAGGGAATCCCTGGTGATAGGTTAAATTAGAAAGTTGAGAAACAACCTAGAAAAAGGCAAAACATTTTTATGCAGGTTCCTTAAACCAGGGATGAAATCCATGCCTGGAATTTATCTATATTATTTGTTTGATTTTGCTGCAAATAACGTGTGCCAACTCCTATTCTCCTGACGTTATCTGTGAGGCAAGGACAATTACAGTTCCCCTGGACACTGAATTGTGTTATATATCAACATTTAAATTCATGGGCCTTGTTTTAAAATTTAGGACTTGCTTTGAATATTCCTCCTTACCCATTCCTTCTTTGACCTCAAACTAGTGGGAAGTACTGGCAAGCTGGAGATGCTTAGCTGTTTTTTTCTTGCTCTTTCACTATATACATACCCAACTGCACACCAATGATAATCATACAATATATTTTTAAAATCTATACTCTTCAGCAGCTACAGATGCTTATGTGTTCTTACTGGGCTTTTCAAAAAGCTAGCACAACTTTAAACTAACATTTTACATTGTATGTTGGAGCTCATTGTACTCCACTAAAAAGAAGCAACAAATACTAAACACACTAGATTCCACTGTAGGGTGAAGTGCCAACACAAATAACCTGCGTAAGAATGCAATGTAAGCATGTTTGTTCACATGTAGCTACATGAATTAAAGCAAGTGAAATAGCAGTGGCAGTAAGACTTTCATTTGTCTTACAAATCCAGTACTGCAAACAGCCCTGAACAATATTACCAGAAATAATAAAAAACATATGAGCTTTTTAAACCTGCCTTCTATTCTGTATGCTATGTATTGGAATGTGATATTAAACAGCAATTCATTGTGGCTACTGTCCTGAATTATGTCTTCCAAACAATTGCTTTTTTTAAAAAAAACAAAAACTCTCAGCAATGTTTAAAATGGGCTCTATAGGTAGTCCTCATTTAACAACCATTTATTCAGCGACAATTCATAATTATAATAGTGATAAACAAGGGGGACTTATTGCCAGTGCTTGCAGTTGCAGATGTCATAGCACCTCTGCTATGTGATGTGATCATAATTCAGGTGCTTGGCAATTGGCTTGCAATTATGATGGTCGCAGTGTGCTATGGTCATGCAATTGCCATTTGCCACCTTCCCTGCTGACTTCCCACAAGTAACTAAATGGGGAAGTTAGCAGGAAGCTGCAAATTGCCCCTGCTTTCACTCCACACACACCAGAGCCTCTAAGTGGCATGGGGATCTTGTACTCCATAGTGCCTGTCTGTGGCACCTGCTTGCACTCTGTAGGACTTATCTGCAGAACACACCCATCCATTCAGCATTTCTTCTCATGTCACGTAAGGTCCGTACAATCCTCCTTTAATGGCATCAAAAGGGACTGCCATCATTAACTAATGTGATCACATGACATCACACTTCATGAAGAGTATCTAGAAGCTGCAATTGATGCAAAATGCATCCATGTGGGCATTTATGGGTCCTCCCCAATTAGTGCATTTGACAACTCTGTCCCATGAGATATACTGGTTGTCAGTACACTTCCGGATTCAATTCAAGGTGCTGCTAATGACCTATAAAGCTCTATACTGTATAACATGGGACCAAGTTACTTGAGGGACCTTTTTCCCCCAGTTAGATCTAGAAATCCCATGAAATCCAGCAGAAGAGGCATGTTGTGCGTCCCATTTATTATGGAGTGTCATCTGACACCTTTTCTGTTGCGGCACCTACTCTTTGGAATATCATCCTTCCTCCTTGGAGAGCAGATTGGGCCTAATCCTGCTGGCTTTTAGGAAGGCCCTGAATATACAGCTTTGTCATCAGGCCTGAGTACCTAGTTGCTATGTGAAGTTGTTCACTGGTTTTGCTGAAAGGTTTGAATGTTTTTGGTAACTTGGCTGCTGAATATGTTACAGTTTTATATTTTGTCTATTTGTATTAATTTGTTTTCTGATGCTGCCCAGGATTAGGCATGTGAGATGAGCAGGTATACAAACTGTATAAGTAAATAACTTGACAAAAGAAAATCAATTGGAGTTGTGGTACAATAAAAGAAGTAAACTCAAGCTAAAGAAATACAAAGGAATCTGCAATTCTTTCTTACTACTACAAAGAATTTTTCAGGTTGACAAAACTTCCTTTGATATCACCAACATAAATTATCAACAAGTTGCAATAATGTTTTCATTTGTTATTCTTCCTTCAATTATATTGAACACTTCTCCAAATATTAATCTCTGGGATACTGGAAATATTATTATTTGGTTAAAAAATACTAAAACCAGGGTAAACAATGCAATTCATGTTCTTTGAAATAACCTCAGGGACACAAAACAAATAAAAGCAAACAAACAAAAAACGCCTAAGAATTGCACACAAAAAAAAAACGCATTGTGCCTGCCATTCACACAAATATGACCTAGAAAAATTCTCTATAATTATTGTTTTTTCATTTAACTGATCAATGTTTTAATTCTTTGTAACAACAAGACAAAACAACTATTGTAATATACACATCTAACAGCCATTCTATGAATTTCTCTGAAAACATCTGGTAATACTTTAATATCATGCCCATGAATACAATGGTGAAAGGCCAACATACAAATTTTCTAATGCTGTAGTATCTATATATACTGTAACAAACTGAAGTAGCTCTAGATGATTATGATTTTTTAAGAAAATGCATACATTAACAATCTAGCATGAAACTTATCTTCAATAAATGCAAACAATCCTGAAACAAAACTGTTTTCAAAATCACTCAACCATGCTTTTTGCATAGCAGAATGCAGAAAAATAAGACATTACTGGATTCACTCTTAATTCCCACAGAGAAGAGTTCCTGCCTACCTCCAGCTTGCCTATTTATATTTTAGCAAATCAGAATTATATAGAATGATTATTAAATATGTACTGATAGCTTACATCTGTCTTTCTAATACAGATTAGGTTTATGCTCCTGTGATTTTCAGCTGCTCATGTTTATTGGGAATTCCAAGGGTTAGACCCAATGTAATCTGGATAGGAAGGGAGGAAAATCTGATTTATCTGGAAAAAGAAAAACAGGCTTCCACGTGAGGCAAAGACTTGTATAAATCAGGCCTAAGATTCCATGTGATTTTGAATGTTAGCACTCCAATTTTTGCAGCATTAATAAGCATCAAGAAAACTGTAGTTTTTCGTTATTTTTTGTTTTTGTATTTCCATTCTATACCATTGCTTATTAACAGGATCCCAGAGCACTATCACGTCACATACCACAGAGTATCCACCCTAAGTTTCTCGATATTGTGTAAAAATATAGTCATGACTTCACGAGCAGCAGACACGCATGCAACATTAATGGAATTTTAGGTTTGCAAAATTGTATACAGATATTTCAAATTCCTGTAAAATCTTATAGGTAATGAATATGCCGAACATATTGTCTTAAAAATACAGAAGGAACCCACGAAAAACACAACCATTTATATGAAAAAGAAAAAAAGCCTATTCGCACCTGGAGAAAAAACTGCAAGAAATTTTTTTACAAACGCTGACCACGAGGACAAAAATTAGTCTCCTGTCTCATTAAGCAGACAATAACATCTTTTTAAAAAAAGCACACCATAATAATGTGCTAGGTTTTTTTCTTTTTTTTCTCCCAAAGAAAAATCGAAAACTTACTTTTTGGCGGACAACTTTTAAACAGCGAGCATACAGTTCCACACCAGCGTTATGCTAAAAACTACTTCTCCCAGAATGCTGCAGTTTCAGCGATCTTTAACCCTTCTCAGGGAAGGAGAAATAGAACTGATTTCATAATGACAGAGATTTATTATGCCTGAAAACTGAAGTTGAATATATAGGAACCTAATCTAAACAATTAGATTAAACAACATTAATAAAACAACAAGATAGTGCTTACAAGTGTATTTGCATCGGTGGTTACTTGCTATTATAGCAAACTTTGAGCATAGCAAAGGGAGCAATAGCAATAGTAGTTAGACCTGTACACCATAGTGCTTTACAGCTCTCTTTAAGCGGTTTACAGAGTCAGCATATTGCCCCCAACAATCTGAGCCCTCATTTTACTGACCTCGGAAGGATAGGAAGGTACATACTATATAATCAGAAATCATATTTCAAAACTGCATTGTATATATGCAGTATTTTTCACTTAAACTTTGGTTGAAACATTATTCAATCCCTAGTATTTTTTGTTAAATTATATATAAATGCAAAGAGCCCAGAAATTTGCCTTAAACCATAAATAAGTTTATAAATGTTAATGCTGCTTCATTTGCACTGGTTTCCAGTCTGTTTCCAGGCTCAGTTCAATCTTTAAAAGAGGGAATAGTACAATACCATAAAGCATATGCACATATCCATATACAAGCGCATGCACACACATACAGACACACCCAGGGGTTCACCAAGTGCTGTATAACATTGTTAAAGTATTATTAATGTATTGACCAAAAATTTGAGAAGTAAAAAGTTAACCTTTTATTGTTACTTATAAAATCATAAAGGCAGGATAAAAATATAAATAACCATTGCTTTTCTGGAACAAATCTAGTTTTACTTTTTTACGACTCAGGGCAGCAAATATAATACATCTTGTTCTCTCCACAATTACAACCCTGTGAGGCGAGTTGAACTGAGACAGCATAATTACCTTAATATCAACCTACCAGCTTTCATGCCTAATGGAAGACTAGAATGTTCAATCTCTTGGGTTTTAGTCCAGTATTTGGAGAAATCAGCCACATATGAAATACATACCTGTATCAGGCACATGGAAATTGTTTCTTTTCTCTTAAGTTTTAAACCTGCTTTCCTCCTAATAAGCTGTATAACAGGTCCAATAATCCACAATATTCTTTTAAAGCTATATCTATATAATTTGAGGGTCATCCTATTACTGTATGTGGAAAATCTACCATTCTGGGAAAGTAGTATTTCAGGTGACCCAGAAGGTTTTCATGTAGACCATGCCAACTTGGCAGTTCAGGCTGTCCTCCTAGTGATCTGGAGAAAATAGCAGATTAAATTTAAAGTAATCTTTGAGGTATCTTTTTTTTTGGCTTGTAACACATTTTGGTGTTTGGTTTCTAATGTTCTAAGGCTTTATTGGCCAAGTGTGATTGGACACACAATAAACATGACAAATTGGAGAATTTGTCTTGGTGCATAAGCTCTCAGTGTACCTATAAACAAGGTAATACAATCACATACAAACTTACAAATAACATGTACATACAAACAACAAGCAAGATAATATCAAAAAGGAGAAGGTAGTAGAAAAGATGAGAATATAGCCATACTACAAGGGTAAATATTTTTAGACATAAGACAGTATTGTGGTAATTAGATGTTCAGCAGAGTGATGGCAGGAGAAAAAAAATTGTCTTGGTGTTTAGTTGCTTTGCGTGCAATTGTCTATAACTGCGTCCTAAGGAGAGACGTTTAAACAGTTTAGGTCCGGGATGTGACAGGTCTGTAGACATTTTCTCAGCCCTCTTTCTGACCCATGCAGTATACAGGTCCTGAATGGAAGGCAGGCTGGTTGCAATTGTTTTTTTCTGCAGTCCTAACTATCCATTGATGTCCGTACCTGTCCTTTTTTGGTTTCTGTAACAAACTAGACACTGATAGAAGTACAAATGACAGACTCAAATATTCCTCTGTAGAACTGTATCAACAGCTCCTGGGCAGTCTGAATTTTCTGAGTTGATGCAGAACATTATTTATTTTGCCTTTCTAGTGATGATTCTAATGCTAGGTTTTCAAGTGCTGGGAGATTATAGAACCCAGAAACTTGAAGGTCTCTACTGTTGATACTGTGTTGTCTAATATTGTAAGAGATGGTAGAATAGAAGGGCTCCTCCCAAAATCCACTCTGTACAGTTTTAAGTGTGTTCAGCTCAATTGTTCTAGCTGCACCATAGCCAAAACAGGCACAATTTTACCTTGGATATGCTATTTTTAAAGATAAAATTTACAGTTATTTCTTACATTGTTTTTATATTTATGAATATAATCTAAGCTGTTATGGGGCATCAGCCAAAAATATAAGTCTTGCTGAATCAAGACAGCAGGTTACCTAATCTAGCATTCTATCAGTGATCAAGAAATACCTTTCACTTTTGTTCTTCTTAAGGTGTTATTCAATGTATATTTCCACTGTTTCAGAGTAGGAGTTATTGATAATCTTTTTCTCCATGAAGTTTTCCAATCTCAATTTGAAATCATCTAAACTGGTAGCCATCATAACTGATGGTAGCAAATTCCTGTTTAACCATATATGAAAGTTACAATAACAAGGCTATGAAATGTTTTCGATTCAATTTGAGACAGCTTCTTTGGAACATGCAAAAGTGAAAATGCACCTGGCTGCTTTAATGAGTCATACACAGGTGCTGCATTCGGACTCCTAACATTCCAAAGCTACTGTCTAAAATAAAACCAAAGCATTGCAGAATTGTGCAAATATTATATAGTGGTTTTCATAGGTTCTTCAGATGTGTCTAGAGAAACAACTGTTTGAATCAAGGATTTTTAGCATGCCCAACGTTATATTTTGTTTTCTCTTACCACAGATACTATAGCTCTCCTTATCCCCACCCTTGAATTATAGCTTTAAGTAACCATGTAATTCAATTAAAATGCTTCTGGCATTTCCTTTATATATAGTTAGAGTATTGTATGATGCAATAGGCTAAAATGAATGTTGCTTTTGTGGTTCATTTTGTTATGTGAAGTCAGTTTCTTCCTTAGTTCCTCAGATCAAAATGACAAAATGTGTGCAAGAACTCCGCAATGTCGCATTGAATTACCAATGACATTCTTCATTTGCCCCCTTCCTAGCTTATATTTACTCAGTTAAACTAACCATCTTGTGGTGCAGGCAGAGCCGATAATTTTGCTGGACGTCTAAAATGGCGCTTTAGCGATTGCTACCGATTGACTTCGAATTGCTGCGCACTAGAGATTAAGCCGAGAAACTATGCAGTTATGTAAATGCAACGCAGACATTTTTCAGAATGTGTGTATATAATGTCGGGCCATGGTAAGCAGTCCACCATATCGGGCTTGTTTCCAACTACTTTCTTGAACCTTTCCGAGCAATGTTTAGGAGAGCTTCGATGTGTTGTCCCCTTCCCGGGCCACATAAGCAGCGGTTCCGCACCCTCCCGCAGTCATACAAGCTCCCATTTCCTCGGCGAGCCGTGCTCTCCCGATTCCCAGCGATAAGCAGTCACCTCGCCGTGAAGCGCAGCCGCAATATGGCCGCTGTGCACAGCGAGGCAACGGTAAAACTAGGCTCTTCCAGCCCCGAGCACCGCTTGGCATGAACCTTTGGGATGGGGGACCGTTTAGTTCAGTCAAACTTTAAAGCTGAGGGAGCGCCCACGAAGTGACTTCCAAATAGTTATAATCTTTTACTCGTTCTCCCTTCCTAGCATATCTTTCCTACGGAACAATGACTAGCAGTTGCAGCAAATGAAAACAGCAACGTGCGTGAGCAACTAGGTCGTCCGGAACTCTGTGGCTAAGTTCGAGGGCAGAGCGTCCACACACAGACGGCTTCAGTCCCCACCTCCGGCCTCAAAGCAAGCAATCAGAGAACGCAGAACCTAAAAGGAAGAGGTAGGAAAGAGCTGTATCTTCTTCCGGCGTTGCATTGTAGAGCGCAGGCGGATCTGCGTCTCGAGGAGAGAGAGACGGGGTTTGTGCCGCGCAAGGCTGTTATGGCGACTAACATCGAGCAAATTTTTCGGTCTTTCGTCGTTACCAAGTTCCGGGAGATCCAGGAGCAGCAATTCGGCAGGTAAATCGTGAGAGAAGTGGGCTTTATATTGCTTGGAAGCGGGTAGGTTCGGGCAGTCGGTACGCGGAATAACGGATGGAGTGGGGGAGGGGTTGGCCGAGAGACCGGAAGGGGCATCGAGGGGGACACAGCTGTGCGAGAATGAGGCCGAGGGCAAATTTAGTTGAGGTATCGATTTGAATTAGTGACGGAAACTATGGGAGAGAAATTGGGTCTCCTAAAGACTGAAAGGGTGGGGGGGGGAGTCAGAAGGTTGGAAAGAGAAGCCGACATATGCGGCCTGGTAGTTGGATTGGCGTCGCAAAGAATGTCAATCCTTCGTTATTTGAAATTTCGGAATCGGATCGTTAGAAGTATTCAGTGGGTTTCGGAGCTTGGAAGCGGATTTTAAGCCCCGGGACTATCTTAATTGCCTCCCCACCCCCCCAAAATACTGTACATCATGGAGCGTTTTAAAAAGTTGACGCGTTCATGAAAGGTAGTCATTTGGTATCCTTTCCCGGGAATGAGAAAGAGACGAGAGTTACATGGAAATACACTTATAAATCCAGTTTACTGTTCGTAGAAAATTGTAGAAACTTTTTTAAATCATAGCTTTAAATCAATTTGCCAATAATGTCTTAGGAAAGACGATTTTTTAAAAAGTGTGATTATTTTAAAGTAAAATTAAACATTTAAAAAGTGGTTATGAACCTGTCCTATACCATGCTTAAGAATATCAACGAAGGATCTCTGTCCAACTAATTTTACCTATTGGATTACTTACAAAATTAATAATTCTTTATTGATGAAATTATATTTTGTTATATCAGTTATTATAGAATCAGTGTTGACTCCTGGTGACTGACTGGACAAGTCCTTTAGACAAGAGTTCAGAAGTGGCTCTCCATTGCTTGCTTTGTAGGAGTGGTGGTCCCAAGTCACTCAGCTGCCTTTCATGCCTAAGGCAGGACTAGAACTCAGTCTTCTGGTTTCTAGCCTGGTGCCTTAACCACTAGACCAAATTTGCCTCTATTTTTATTTTATTTACTTATATTCATTATTTATTATTACTATATGTGATACTGAAGTGACCTATTGGACAAGATAGATAAATTTCTTTGGCAATGCTAATTGTTTAAAACACTAAATTCCGATTATAGAGGCAGTAAATAAAATACCACATGTCAGAAGAAAGGAGGTTTTGGCAAGAAGTTATGTAAATAAGCTAGTATAAAGGTTATAGATATTCTTTAAATTTTATAATTTGGCAATTGCAAAAAAAGATGCAAATTGGAAATGCACATCTGTATAGTAAACAAATATTTACATTTAAATTGTGTCTGTAGTTTACTGTCTTAAATTCTATTCTTTGGAGGACAGGTAAGCTACATGTAAATATGTTGTACATTTTGGAATCAGTTTTACTACCTAAATCGGCACCCTATATGTGAATGAAGAACTAATATTGAGATTTCTGGTTTAAGTGGTTCCATTAAAAATAATGTAAACTTCCAAAGAATATGAGCTTGCAGAGTGAAGTCATTGTAGGTCCAAGTGTACTTTCTTCAGCATATGTTTGTGAAAATAGATTTTCAATGTTGTAGCCAGGAACAAATACTGAAATAGGCCAAATGATGTACCAACTCTAAAACTTTGTTTTTGTTTTAAAAATTGCACTCCATGCACTTGTGAAATATAACTTGGTATGCATTCCATTAAAATTTAAAACCAATGCATGCCAGGGGAAATAAATTAAAAATTGTCTCTTTTTTTTTCTTTTTAAATGAGGTTTCCTTCATCAAAAACACTTAGTTCATCTTGAAAACACTGCCTGATGCTGTTTACTTTTAATGTTAGTAGACCTTTACCTTCATATATTTAAGGGCATCAGTGCCTTTGAATTAGTATCCCAACTGTGTTCAAATTCCATTGAACATAGACATTGAGTTGCTTGCCAGTATACAGAACAATTCTTATAAATATTCCTTTCATTTTCATGAAACAAATAAATGTGGCTCAAGTTTACTTTAGTTAGGATAAAAATAATCAGATTGTATCTGTCATAAAACTACAAAAAAGGGATGTTATATTCTGGAAAGGAGTATCATTATCAAGAAATTAGCACTTGAAAGGATCACTCAATTTTCTTATGCTCTATATTGTTGCTTTGTAAAAGGCTTTTATTTACCTATATCAGCTCAGTGCACATGGCTGAAAAACATACTTAGGCAAAAATACAGTGCCTTTGTTTCAAGTAGTAACAGCAGAAGAACAAATAGCACTAAAATTGACAACTTATAGTAGGAGATAGGACTAAAAAAAGAATTGGGCTCAAAATTATGCAGGCTTTATTGTAGATGCTTAATTGTAAGTTTGAGTAAAAATATCAGATGTAAGTACTATTTTCTGCAAGGAAATTTATGTCCTCCCACTGTTTTTAATCTAGTCTTCTGAGTAAATGTATGGTACAATGCCTGGTATTCCTGTCTCATCTGTTAAAAACATGGACATTGGACATTATTATATGTAACATACACTTCAAAGGACATGTAACGTTCTATACATTTGACTGACATAAATTATGACTTCATCATTTTATTGTATTAAATTTTATGTGATTATTACCTGTTGAGTGCTTTTCCTTTGTTGTGAATTTCACTATGAAAATATTTTTATATTTATACAGTTTTTGTCTAAGAGAAGTTTATGTGTATAAATTGTTGCACTAGTAAATGGTACATTTGACTGTATATCCTTGAAATATGCCTGATCTTGAGATTTTTAATTTTTTTTTCTTGATTAGTGGAAAGCTAGGAAATCAGCACAATGGTGAAATAAATACATCTGGACAAGTAAACTCTTCAGATGATGCAATTCAATCTATAGAAAGTCTTCAAAATGATTCACTAGTGCAGAAGATAGAACAGGTATTATCAGAAGTGTTGGGTACTGAGCCACGGTACAAATCAGGTAAATTAAAAAACATTTTAAGATCATTTTATAATTTTATTTATGTGTCTTTTAAAATAGATAATGTTTGCAAAATAGCATGTCATTTCCAGAATGCTTACATTTAAAGTGGTCTTCTGGAGATGAATAACATACTGTTTTGCAAAATGTGTTGTTTATAATGTTTTCTGTACCATTTTCTGTGTCAGGATGAATTAAATTGACATTTGGAGAAAATTCTATCAATTTTGTATATGTTTTGTAATTTATATAAATTAAAGTAGCATAAGTTAAATGTTTAATGTGTTCTGAAGCACTATTTTAAGTTGCAATAGTTTATAGTAGAGGTAATTTTCTGAATAGAGTTCTATGCTATAAAGAAGTTGAGGGAAGATTTTGCCTTCAAACATTTTCCCTGTTGTTGATATAGGATCACTCTCCCCTTTGTTTGGAAAAAAATAAGGGTTTTTTCCTTTGGGCTTAGAGAACAAAATATTTGAGACACAAAAGACACTATTTCCTTAAATAGGTCAGGTGTAGAACTTTTCTTTTTCAACGAAATGTGTTATCTTGGTTTTCTGTTGGTTAATAACCAACATTTCAGCTTTACAAAAGATCAATAGGGATTTCTGTGCTTTTCTAATGTCCACATATTGCTGCATAACAGGATATGTTAAAATTGGAGTCTGTCTGCAAAAAGAAGATGAAAATTTAGGTTAGAAAGAACGTGATCTAATTAATATATAAATTAAAAGGAAATTGAGCAAAAATGCCCCCATGTTAGGGTGAAGATGAACCCCTAAATTAACCTAAGCCATAAATGAATATGCTATAAAGGAATCAGTAAATAGAGGTAGTCTTACAACAGTTCAGTTAGTGACCATTTGAAGTTACAACAGCACTGAAAAAAATAACATATGACTGTTTTTCATGCTTATGACTGTTGCAGCATCCACATGCTCAAAATTCAGCCACTTTGCAACTGACTCATATTGATGATGTTTGCAGTATCCCGAGGTTATGTGATCAACATTTGCAACCTTCTGATGAGCAAAGTCAATTGGGAAACCAGGTTCATTTAACAATCACGTTTTAAAAAAACCTGCAGTGATTCACTTAACAACAGTGGCAAGAAAAGTTGTAAAATGGGACAAAATTCACTTAATGTTTTCACTTAGCAACATAAATTTTGGGTTCAATTGTGGTCATATGTTGTGGACTACCTGTATAGAATCTTAGCTCTTTGGAAATTCATGGTATATATCAGTATTCTTAATAGTTGCTTGTTGACTCCTATAATCTGACAATTCTAGTAAATATAGCAAAACTGCTTGTTGGTTAGTCTTGTAAAAATTTGCCTTTGATTTTCATACAACTTTATGCCATTTTTTGTTTTAAATTTTAATCAATGTATCTTTTTAAAGGGGATGGAGATGATATCGAAAGGAATAATTCATGCTCTATTAAAAGAGGCTTATGTGAAGACGTGCAAGATGAAATTGCAAGGAAAAGGTCTAAGAAGGACAAGAAACACAAAGATAAAAAGAAAAAGAAAAAACGAAAGAAGGAAAAAAAAGAGAAGAAATATAAAAAGCATACCAAAGAAACAGATGTTCAGCAAAAAGAATGTGGAGATATGCAACTTATTTCTCATTCAGATCTAGAAAATTCAGGTTCTCTTTTAAATGCAGAAAATGATATAGATATACACTCTGGGTCTACCTTGAATGAAGTTTCTCCTTTGATTAATGAAAAAACTGTGTATGAAAATCTAAACTCAACTGTGTTGAATAATATGTTTAGTTTAGATACCAGCAAAGTGGATACATCTGAAGAAGATTCTACTTTCATAAGTATTCAGGAGGTCAGTGAAGTCAAGCTTACAAATGAAAAAGAATTGGAAGATGACAGTTATCATTCTAATGTAACTGTAAATATATGCCCAGAGGATAAATATTTAAGTGATGCTATTTGCACAGTTGTAGAAAGAGCGTCGGATATAACTGAAGTAGAGCAAGCTAAGTTAATGTTGGAGACAACAGATCAAGAAAACATTCCTGAAAGCAGTCCATACTGTGTAAGAGGGGAGCCAGAATATTTGGAAACCAGGCTGGAATCTACTGCAATGAAAGTAACATGTGCAAATTCAGTCACAGAGCCTGTGACTTTGAAAAATTTGAAAGAAACGGTATCCACATCTTTTGAATCAACTGGCTATAAATTAATGACTCTCCCTTTGGAATCAAATGCAGAAGCTAAAGATTCAGTAACAACTTTAGGATTTTTAGCTATGGTGGTAGGAAAAGATTTTGAAGCAACTTCAGAATTTTTAAATACTGCAAAAGTGAAAGCTTCAGAAAGAAGTCCTAAGCATTCCAGTAGAAAAGGTGATTCAGTGCACGATTCTGAGAAAACTCTCACAATGAAAGATTTGCACAAACCACAGCAATTTGGAACAGAACAGAAAGATTTGGAAACTGTTCCAGAAGCTGTTCATACAGTCCTTGAAAAAGATCCTGAGTTAGCTGTGGTAGTTCAGCTGAAACCTCAGCAAGAAGTTTCAGAATTTGATGTACAAAAATACAATAGAGCAAACCTTGGTACAGAGATTCCAAAAGATATTAAAAAATTAAGAGAAACTCCTACCCTCATGATAGGACTGAGTGAATCAGAAAAAAATGCAGGATATCTTCCAATCCAAAAAAATGCAACAGATTTGCAAAGAGCACCACTGTTAGAAAATAGGACTAGAATAGGTTCAGAAGAACATCTCTCAGTTGTAGGACTGGAAAAAACAAATGTAGAAGTTAATTCTGATTTTACGGAAATTAATGCAAAATCTGATGGTATAACAGAATCAGAAAATTGGAAACCTGTTCCAGAATCTTCTAAAGCAAAGAATTTAGAATGCATCCAGGAATTTGAAAAGGCTGAACAGATTAATTATTTGGAAACCTCGTTAGAAACTGTAAGAGAAAATAGAGGAAACTCTAAAATCATTCAACATTCTCTGGCACACTTTAATGTGAAAGTTCCTGAAAATGCTTCACAATTAAAAGACATGAATGCTTCAGAGACAATAATACAAAATCTGGAAAGTTTAAAATATGTAGATCTAAGAAATAAAGAAAACAAGAATGCAGAGAAATTAAAAAATATTCCAGAATCTTTGATGCCTGTAAACAATTTAGAAAATTCCTCTTCAGAGTTGCAGTGCATGGAAGAAATTAAAATAGTGAAAGAAACTTCACAATTCGATTTGGAGGCACAAAAAAAAGATTTCAAAACTGGTCTTGAACCTGAAGAGAGAGATGTGGATGCTGGTTCAGGATCTCTGCAGATGATATTTGCAAACTATTCAGAACATAATCTAGAACTTTATACAGAAACTGAAGGTATGATGGAGTTGAAAAATTCAGATGCGGTTTTGAAGTTGCATAAGTCAAATGCTGACAAGGAAATAAAATATGTTAAAATTACAGAATCTGAAGCAGTGACTGAAGCAAATGATTTACAAGAAAACTTAAAACCATTGCAAAAACATGTAAAAAATGTGGAAACTGCATCAAAATCAGTTGCATTATCAACTGTGATAGACACGGAGACATTTGAAGGTGCTTTAAGTAGGACGCAAAGTGAAACTGAATCTCATTTTGTGCAAGAAATAGAACGGAAATGTTTTGATTCCATTGTAAAGAAGAACCAAAGTAGTGCCGATACAACAGATTTGGGACTTATATCAAGAAGTAAGGAAGTAATTGAAACAAACTCCAGTAAAATAGGAGAAAGTGAGTCGTTAAGTAAGAGTCAAGGTCCATTCATTTCAAAATCATTGCATGAAATTGATGTAATAAGTTCAGAAAAAAGTAATCCAGAATTTAAAGGAATAGCAGTCGTACAAGACTTAAATGAACCTGGAAAATCTTTAGCAGCTGCAATTGATCCTATGGAATTTTTTAAATTGAAGAATTTAGTATTAGTTGAATCAAAAGATGATTTTCCATTTGGCAGTACTATGAAACAATTTGAATCAGTTTCAGAATCTCTTAAACAAAATCAAGAACGATTAGAGCACACACAGACACAAATTAGAAAAGAATGTTTAGATTCTGTGCCTGATTTAGGTGTTAAATGTGCAAGAACAAGCTCAGAGATTCTGTATATAGATGAATTTAATATTCAGGAGAAGAACAAGAAATTGGAAGAAAAAATAGAAACTACAGGATTAATGGAAGCACCAGAACCTCTGCATCTGTCAGAGAGAGATCTGATTGTTCTTACTTCTGATTCTGGAACTAAAGATTTGGAATATGGTCCAGAAACTGTGTACTTGGCAAAAACAAATTCAGAGACCATCCACAAGTCTCATGAAATTCAAATGAAAGATTCAGAAACTTCAGAATCTAAAACAACAAATGTAAAAGACTTGAACACTGATTCAGAAACTTTGCTTCAAGCAGGTGTAGAAATTAAAGAATACATTCCAGGATGTAAATCAGTGGTATCATCAGATAGTGTGGAATTTACAGCAGAAACTCCCAGAAAAAATGAAATGCTTCCAGAATCAAAGAGTATAACAAAGTTGCAAAACTCAAATGCAATACTCAGAAGTGAAGGATTGACATATGAACATTTGAAAACACCTCCAGCTTCTGTATACATAATAGATACTGAAGATCTACAAATACCTCCCAAGTCTACAGAATTGAATGTAACAGAAAAGCAAGCTGTTCTAACATCTCTGTTTGCCTCAGTGGAATCTACAGATATATCAGAAGAAAGTTTTGAACGTAATTACAGAACAGATATGAAAAAGGTAGAAGCAAGTCAGAAGTCAGTTAATGTAGAGTTTATGGATAAAGAAAAGATGAACGATCAACCTGTCCAGCCATCTAATGATAATAATGCAAATGTTTCAAAATTATTTATGTCTTTAAATCGTGGTGTAAGGGCACACATTATAGAAGAAAGACTGTCAGTTGCCGACAAAGAAAGTGTTTCTGGAATAACTTCAGAATCTCGTACGCGATTATTAAAATGTTCTGGAGTTTCTGAAATTATTGCAGGTCAAGAGAGAGAGAAGCTTGATACAACACTGCCTGAGTTTATGGTGGATGTCCAAAATTTGAAAGAAAACCCTAATATTTTAGATGCACAAGAGATGAAGAATTTAAAAGCTAGTCAGAGAGAAAAATATACTAAGTCTCTCTATGTATTAGAATCCAGGGATGCAGCTGATGATTCACAGTCTGGGTCTAAAGTTGAAGCAAAAGGTTTAAGAGCAACAATGAGCTATGAAAGACTATCGGAAATAAAAGATCCAGTGGCCACTGCAATGCAGTTAAAGAAACCAGAATTAACATCTTCAGAATCTGTTTCTATATTGGAAGTAACTGACACTTTGAAAACCCCAGAGCTCAAAACTCGAACATATTTAGGAGTAACTGATTTCAAATCTTCTGACACAACTGCAGAGAGTTGTCCAATAGAAATCATTGACTCTGACTCACAAATCCAACAAGAAAACATTTTGGAAGTAAAAACTTTAGAATCTGCTTCAGAAATTAAATATGGGCTAGGAACACTTCCATTCAAAATTGCTTCAGAATCTGAAAAAGTGACACCAGACCAACTTTCAAAAGCTATTTCAAACATATTATCTTCAGGCAATATGGAAAACCTGGAACAAATTTTGAAATATAGACATAACCAGGAAAGAAAAGATTTAGAGTCTCCCCAATTTGACACCCCGATGGCCAAAGATTTAAAAGGAAGTCTTACATATGAAGAAATAATAGGTATTTCAGAGATGACTACTCAATTTTCAAAAGTAAGAGATACCGGACCAAATATATCAGCTATAGTTCCAGAAACAACTGAAAAATGTTCTGAAATATTTCTGGAAAGTAAAACTATGTCAGATGTACAGGATACAAATACAAATGTAGAACTAGACAATTTAATTAAAAAGCCACCTGACATTTCTACAGATATTAATACATCAAAATCAAATTCAGGACTTACTGATATAATGGAATTGAAATGTAACAATGCTTCAGAACCTGTACAGATGAAAGAACTGGAAGATTTTGGAACAGTTGCTGTATGCAAGTCTGTCACTGAAATAAAAAAACTCCAAGCTGTACAAACATCAGGAGAGAAAGAGCAAATGGATTTTCAGGAACTCTCAAAATCAGTGTTACCTTTAAATACTCAGAATTTGGAAAGAAACTCAAGTTTGCCACAACAAAGAATATTAGAAACATCTCTAGAACCTATTAAAAATTTTGTATCAGTTTCTGAATGTTCAAGTGCAAAGGATATTGAACAGAATTTAAAATTTGTGGCAGAAGGGAAAGCTCAGGAATCAACTGTAGAACATATGATATTAACGCAAGATAAGAGTGCAGAAATAATTCCACAGTTCACTTTGGAAATGAAAGATTCAGAAGCAACCTTAGAATCTGTAGGTGTAGCAAACAGAAAAGACCTCGATGTACAGACTTCAAAGGAGCAAACTATAAAACCTCTCTGTATGACAACAGAAGGCAATGTGGAAGTAAACCAACTGGAAACCATTGTGCTGGGAGATTCAGGAGAAGCTATAAAGCCTGTGCACTTGGCAGAGAAAGAAGTCATCAGAGTGGGAGAATGGATTGAGGCAAAAGATTCAGGAATAGCTGTTGAATCTGAGGTTATAGTAAAGAATAAAGACTTGGAAGTTTCTCTTCAGGACTCTTCAAAATATCAGGATTCAGATGCTACTCTGAATTCTTCAGACATAATTAAGGAAAGTGAAGGGAGTAATTTAAAAGACAAAAAAAGTGAGAAAATAAGTAGTAAAAGTAAAGATAAAAGTAAAAGTGGAAAAAAGGCAAAAAAAAGCAGATCAAAATCTCCTTCCAAGTCAAAGAAACGTAAAAAGAAATCTAGATCACGTTCTACCTCTAGACAAGTGTCTAGAAGAGCACGTTCTAGAAGCAAAAATGATTCCAGTTCCAAGAGAAAACACTCCACTTCACATCATAAATCTAGATCCAAATCTGTTGATAGAAAAGAAGAAAAAGAATCTTCATTAAGATCTAGGCGAAGACATTCACGGACCTCTGATCGTCTTAAATCTAGATCTAAATCTCCTGATAGAAGAGAAACTTCAATAAGATCAAGACGTAGACGATCCAGATCATCTGATCACAAGTCTAGATCCAGATCAGTTGAAAAAAGAGAATCAGCTAGGAGAAGACGAAGGTTATCTAGGTCTTCTGACAATCGCAGATCTAGATCAAGATCAGTTGATAGAAGAGAGATTTTGACAAGATCAAGGAGGAGGCGCTCCAGATCTGACCATCATAAATCTAGATCACGATCAAGTGACAAAAGAGAGACCTCTCTGAGAACAAGGCGAAGGCGATCTCAGTCTTCTGATCGTTGTAGATCTAGATCCAAATCGTTTGACAGAAGAGACTCTTCAGTAAAAACACGGAGGAGGCGATCTAGATCTTCTGATAACCCCAAATCTAGGTCAAGATCTCCTGATGACAAGAGAGAGCTTTCAGTGAGAAGAAGGGGGAGAAGATCAAGGACCCCTGAAACCCGCAAATCTAGGTCTAAATCTGTTGACAGAAGGGAAATTTCAGGGAGAGGAAGGCGAAGGCGATCAAGATCCTCTGATAATCATAAGTCAAGATCCAGATCAGTTGACAAAAGAGAGAGTTCAGTGAGGATAAGGCGAAGGCGATCCAGGTCTTCTGATAACCGCAGATCAAAGTCCAAATCTGCTGACAAAAGGGAGAGTTCAGTGAGGATGAAACGAAGGCGGTCTGTGTCCTCTGATCGCAAAACTAGATCCAGATCCGTTGATAAAAGAGAGACTTCAGCTAGATCAAAAAGGAGACGTTCTCAGTCTTCTGATAATCACAAATCTAGATCCAAATCTGTTGAGAACATAGAAACAGCAACAAAATCAAAAAGGCGATCTAAATCTACTGATCATAAGTCCAGAACAAAATCAGTTGAAAAGAAGGAGTCAACCTTAAATTCTAGACATAGACGATCTAAGTCATCAGATCGGCCAAGATCTAAATCAAAATCTAGATCAAAGTCTTCTGAAAGAAAAAAAGAGACAGATTCTCTGGATGGATCAAGAGGAAAACGCTCTAAATACAGATCAAAGTCTAAGTCCCTTGAAAAAACAGATGGAACTGAGTCTTTGGAAACAACTTTGAATAATCGAGAAAAATCACCTGAACAGCACAAATCTAAATCTAGGTCCAGGTCTAAATCTATAGATAAAGCAGGAGAGAAAGAACGCTTGAGAAGATCAAGAAGTAAAGGTTCCAAGTCCTCAGAATCTAGGTCTCGTAGACGTAGAACAGTATCAAGGTCTAGAAGAAATCGTTCACGATCATTAACACGGAAAAGAACAAGATCTAAATCTGATCATCGATCACAGTCACGCTCTCGAACTCGTTCACAATCACGTTCAAGACGGAGGAGGACTAGATCAAGATCAGTATCAAGACAGAGATCTTTGTCAAGGAAAAGACATAGACGATCTCGGAGAAATCGATCAAGATCAACTGAGAGGAGAAGAAGAAGATCCGATTCAAGAGACAGTTATAGAATATCTCTCAGGTTACGTTCCAGAAGTCGAACACCTGTCCGTCTGAGATGTTCTAGGTCTACAGGAAGAAGAAGAAGTACTAGTAAATCACCTGATCATCGGCGGTCTAGATCTTCAAGCAGATCACCAAAACGTCTCACTGACTTGGGTAAGCAATGTTTCTTCTTGCTAGATACGACTATCTTGATTATTCTGGTATTCATATATTCATTTCACATCATGAATGCATTCAATGCTATTCCCCACCCTTCAGAAGCTTCTTGGATGAGAAGCAAAACATCTTCAAGGAAAAACAAAATCCAGTTGCCTTTTGAAAAAGCACCTTTGGGTTCCACAATTTAGGTTTTGCATTGCATTTATATGCATCTTGATGCTGATTAGTATTTGGAGAAAAATATCCAGGATGACCACAATGGGCGGGAAGACTTGAAAGACAAAAAATCATTAATTACTAATACAAGTCTTTCATTTCTGATAATCACTTCCAGCCAATAGCCTTCAAATATCTTGACTAGTTCACATTATACTTTTTTCTTATTTTTTTCTATATTATTAATTT
Source organism: Oxyrhabdium leporinum (assembly GCA_032468155.1). Taxonomy (NCBI): domain Eukaryota; kingdom Metazoa; phylum Chordata; class Lepidosauria; order Squamata; family Cyclocoridae; genus Oxyrhabdium; species Oxyrhabdium leporinum. The sequence continues at coordinate 160,365 of JANHFL010009372.1, read as the reverse complement.
ATAATATAAAATTAAAAAAGGCAAAAGAAAATAGTAGGAAAATAACGGAGGGAAAAAGGAAGGGAAAAGTGTAGGGCAAAAGGGGAAAAAAGGTGTTGATTTCTGACTCCCTTTAGTGCAGTAGAATAAGACTAGCATCGAACCTCAACTTTTTACTTTAACATAATAATATAAACTAGCCATTTCTATAACAACAAACCTGTTTAATCGATAACAACAAACCTATTTAATCAATAAAACCTAAAAGTTTCATTTTTTTTCTACCTCAAACGCAAAGTTCGGAAGTGGTTTCCAAGTAGAAACAAAAGTAATTGTGTCAATGTGGCCATCTCTGCTAACTTCATCAACTTTTGCAACCGTTCATCCACTGTGGGAATCAAAATGTCCTTCCATTTTTGTGTGTAAAGTAATCTTGCTGTTGTCAACATATATAACATCAAATTTCCAAAAACTTTTCCAAGTCTTTTTCCATTAAACCCAGAATAAAAGTTTCTGGTTTTATCTTTATATTCACTTTGAGAATCTTCTGTATTAAGATGTGAATCTTACTCCAATATTTTTTTGCTTTATCACACGGCCACCATAAGTGATAAAAGATCCCTTCTTTACATTTGCATTTCCAACATTCATTTGAAATACATTCTTGACAACTTATCTGGTGTTAAATACCAATGATACATAATCTTATGCATTTTTTCTTTTAATTTATAATTTAATGAAAATTTTAGGCCTTTTGTCCATATATTTTCCCATTGTTCATTACGTTCCAAATCCAAAGTTTTTTGCCCACTGATTCGTGTAATGCTTTACATATTCATTCTCCAAATTCAAATTCAAAAACAATTTATAGACCTTAGCAATAATGTGTTCATCACTACCATGCAGTAAGATTTCCAATTCATTTTTCACAGTCAAACCCATAAATCTTTTTTGTCTGATTTAAATCTTTCTTTCAATTGTAAATATGCAAACCAATGGCAGACACGTCCTGATTCTAATTCCTCTTTAGATTTTAGGATCACCAAAATTAAAAGATATTACTTGACCATAAGTCCACCAGTCTGGCTTTGTCACCATTCCTTTCTAAAAAAAAGTTTCCTGGCTGGCATCTTCACAGAAAACCTTGATTTATATTTATTCCAAACTCTTAAAATAGACATTTACTTTAACCTTGTCATACCTTTTAAATAGCTGTGCCATTCAAATCTTAATTCATGGCCTCTAAATCAAGTAACCTCTTATTCTGAAGATTAACCCTCTCTTTTAGCCAGACCAAACAGCAAACATTGAAATACAATTTCAAATCTGATAAACCCAAACCACCTCTTTCCTTAGCACCTTGCAATAATTTGGATCTAATTCTTGTTTTTCCCCCTTGCCCCATAAACTTGGAAATATTCATCTGTCATTGTTTAAATGGAGTATCAATTGCAAGTACTGGCAACGCCTAAAACAGAAAAAACATGTTTGGTAAAAGATTAATCTTAATTACAGAAATTAATGATAATTACAATTTATCCCGTCTCAGTAAGTCCTTTTTGATATTATTCCAAAGAGGCACTTAGTTTTTTTTGAAATAGTTGCATTTCTATTTCCCAATATAGCCTCCAAGTTTTTCACTTTTTTCTCAACTTTAAAACCAGCATTTTTTCATTGTCCGGAGAGGTCATATTCTTAATAAGCACTACTGTTTTCTGTGTATTTCTTTTAAAACCTGCTAAAACCCCAAACTCATTTAATTTCCTCAGCAAATATTCTACATTATTTTTTGGGTCTTGCAAAAATATAACCAAGTCATCAGCAAATGCCCTCAATTCATAAACTTCCTTTTTAATATTTATACCTGTTATTTTCTCATCTTGCCTAATATCTCTATTCAAAACTTTTTTTTCCAGTTAACATTTTTATTGAGTTATAAAGTATTATAAAATACAAAATAAATAGAAAAACAGTGTAGGGAGGAGGAGAAAGAAGTGAGGAAAGATAAGAAAAAAAAAAGAAGCGTTGACTTCCAATTCTCTCTGTTACAGTAAAATAAGGCATTAACATCAAATCACAACTTTTTGCTTTTTCATAATAATATGAACAAACCATTTCTATAAAGATCTATCAGTCTAATCGGTAAAACCCAAAGTCAGAGTTTCATTCTTTTCCGCATCAAGCATGAAGTTCAAAAGCAGTCTCCATGTGGAAACAAAAGTATTTATTGTCTTTTCTTTAATCAAAGTGGTCAATTTTGCCATTTCAGCCAACTCCATCAACTCTATTCTAAACTTATGCCACCTGTTGTTTTACTTTAACTGAACACGCAGATTTAAAACTAGCCTCTTGAGTGGGTGGGAATGCTAGAACAGATATTTGGAAAGAGGTACATGGTTGTCCAAGTTTCAAACCAGCACTTGAATTCTGTAAGTTCGCACCATGAGACTGACAAAATATAAATAATTTCCTTTTTCTTTTAGATAAGGCACAGTTACTTGAAATAGCCAAGGCAAATGCAGCAGCAATGTGTGCTAAGGCTGGTGTTCCACTCCCACCAAGTCTGATGCCTGTTATAACTCCAGAGAAGAAGGAAGAGAAAGTTACTCAAAAGTCAGCAAAAGAAACAATATTGGAACTGACTGAGGTAAGAGGAACAAAATGAAATTGATGTATGGAGGTGTGCCAAAATGTCAAATTTGAAGCACCTTTAGGTGCAAACTGATTATTTTAAATATACAATGGTCATTTTCTCAGGCAATTCCAACATTTAAACAGAACAGAGCATCATGAATTTGAAATTTTGCATCCTGTAATGCCACTGATTTAAGGAAAATAATTTGTGCTATATTTAGTTTTCAAAATAAAAACCACCCTGTTTGAAAAACATTAGATCTAGTACAATGACACAAATAAGTGCAACTTGAACTGTATTTTTTTAACTTGATTTGTGTATATGTCTGGGTGTGCCATTGAGTCAGTATTGATTCTTGGCTAAACCTTTGTGCCAAAGGTAGACTAGAATTCATGATCTCCCACTTTCTAGCCAAACTGGCTTTTACATGATAGGAATAATAAAATTGCTTTGTTCTTTATCTGAGATAAAATCATGCATCCCTGTATTCTAGAAGTAAACTAGTTAGCTCTCAGATTTACTAGATCATTTGTAAATCTAAATGGCAGTAAGAGCAGGTTCGCTTATATTGTTTTAGTGGATGTTCTGAGTCCAGTTTTTTAACTGTTATTGTCACATTTCAGGAAATGCCATTTATCTCCCTGATCCTTTAATCATACTTATTTCATTATATACTCTATAATATTGACCTTATTTTCAGAAATGCAAGAAGATTGCCCAAAGCCAGGAAGATGATGTCATTGTAAATAAGCCTCATGTTTCTGATGAAGAAGAGGAGGAACATCCTTTTATCAACCATCCTTTTAAACTGAATGAGCCCAAGCCTATTTTTTTCAATTTAACTGTACGTATTGTAAAATCACTTGCAGCTGCATTTTGTTTCATTTAAATACTTTTTACAAAATACTTAACTGACAAGGGGAATACACAAGTATGTTTTATTAATTGCAGATAAATACTAACAGCGTTAACAATACTTGTAATAACCTATAGGCATTTAGGCATATTCTGGGTTTTTAAATGGATTTCACCAACATTTTAAAAAGCAAAATACATATAGGTAGAATTATATGGGGTGAAAAGATAGAGATTACATTCCTGCCTTCAGGTTACTGAATATTTAGACAACAATATTTTACACTATTGAAACAGTAGTGAACATTTGATTTATTTCATATAGTTTATGGAACAAGGTTTAGCAGAATGGAAAAGAGGAATGATTTCTAATACTCATGCAGACTCCTCAAAAGTTGTTTTGGAGATTTGGAATTGGATTGGAAGTTCTGTTATAAAAATTAAAATTATGTATGAGATTGCATTTCATTTCATGATATATTAGAAGGTTTACATGATGGTGAGCAGGGTAAAATAAGGAGTTTAGCCAACTCAATTTAAAATATCTTGATGGAAACCTAGAAAAACTGTTCAATATTTTCTCAGCATCATTTCAAAATCTTTTTTAAAAGTGCTTTTTATTAGAGATTTCAGCAATAGTAAAAGATAATACAAATTGAAATAAAAAAAGAAAAATGAATTTTTAAATAAATAAAATACTTTATTTTTCGGAGTATAAGACACACTTTTTCCAACCCCCAAAAGTGGGTGGAAATGTCTGTGCATCTTATACATCGAATGTTGCCGAAGCCCTGCCCAACCGCCGACCCCCAACTGCCGGCCTCTGCCTCCTAGCAATTTCCTTCTTGCAGCAAACAGCAAATAGCCTGTTTCAGCTTCAGCACAGCCTGTTTAGCAGAAGGAGCTGATCCTAGCTTGAATCGGCCTCCCGACGATCAGCTGTTTCAGGCTGCAGGGATCGCCATCGCCTATTGCCATCTCCGCGCACCTCATTTTCCGCCTGGGGCAGCGGGGACCAGAATGGGTGGAAAATGGGGCACACAGGCTGAAAACGGCGCGCGGAGGCCGAAAATGGGGTCCGTGGAGGCGGCAATAGGCGATGGAGATCCCTGCAGCCTGAAACAGCTGATCGTCAGGAGGCCGATTCAAGCAAGGATCAGCTGCTTCTGCTAATCAGGCTGTGCTGAAGCTGAAACAGGCTATTTGCTGCAAGGAGGCAAATTGCTGGGAGG
>JANHFL010009372.1:132412-153110 GCA_032468155.1 Oxyrhabdium leporinum | reverse complement strand
GGGATTTGAACCGCTAGATTGAATCAGCAGAAGTGGTCTGCAGTTCAACACTCTAACCACTGCGCCACCTAGGCTCAATGATGTCCTTTCTGCTAGTGTGGTTGGAGGCCAATCTCATTGGGGTGAGATGGTTCCTTCGGTAACCTGGTCTCATGTCACAAAGAGCTTTAAAGGTGATAACCAACACCTTGAATTGAAGCAAAGTGGCAAATAGTGCAGCTTGCTGAACTACAGTGTAACAGGCCAACCTAGTGACTACAATATTGGCTTGTAATTAGATAAAAGTTTGTATTCCTCTGTAGGAGAATATTTATCTAAGTATATAGAGAAAAGATAATATTTTTACTATTTTTTTTAGCCTGTGGACATCTCATCAGCACTGAGTGAACGGACGATAGCCCAAAAGAGACTTACGGAAAATACATTTGATCTGGAGGCAATGTGCTTGTTGAATCGTGCACAAGAACGGGTAAGTTATAGTTTTTATTTCCCAATTTTATCTTGAAAATTTTATAAAAAACTGAGGAATGTAAAATCTTATCAGTTTTACATATTTCTGGCAGTATTAATTTCAGACTTGTACGTTTCTTTAAAGCTATATTTTTACATGTTACCATACATACATACGCATTGAATTGTTTCCTTAGAATGACTGATAAGCATAACAAAAGCGAAAAAAATTAGTAAGCAAAATTGAAAGATGAAATCTAATTTATATCTACATCTTTTTCTCTACCTCTCCATGCCTTTCAGTTTTGAGAAACACTCTTTGACCATGTAAATATACTGATTCAAAATTGCTTTTGTTTTTAAACCTCACTTTTTAGGTGATCTTACTGAATCCATTGTCAGTTTCCTTGATCTTCTCCTTCCCAATTCTTGCTTCATGTATAAGAATTGCATTTCAATTCTTATATATTATTTTTACATGATCAAATCACCTATATCTCTTATATACTGTTGTCAGTTATGAATTAAATCCATATTCACATGCCATTCATTGCTAACCCTATTTCTTTTTTTGCTACACAAACTTTTTAGATAACACATTCCCACTGCATTTAATTTTTATGTTTCTCCTGATACACCAAACTCGTAACATCTGATTAATAAAACAGTATTCCGTAGGCTTATGTGCAGCCAATTTCATTTATGTTCATTTTGTGCAGCAAGATTCATACAATCCACTACTTTCTGCCCATGTTTATTTATACATTTTAATTTTTTGCTATCCATTTTTCCCTCCTCAGTTAATGGTTTATCAAATTCCAAACTTTTTCTCCCATTTTCCACCATTTATGTATAATCATTTACTTTATTAAATACCAAAACCTTGGCTTTCAACACATGAATTCTTGGATATGTGCTCTTAATTGCATCATATGATATAGCTGACATTTGGTACCCATAATCTGGTTCTCAGAAAATAAGATAGTATCATCTGCATGCAAAATCCAAATTCATTTCTTAAACTTGTGCCTCCCTAACACTATGTGTACTTTCAATTATTTTATTCTTACATATATTACACTACACATCTTTATTGTACTTCCTAGTTATTATTGAACCATTTGGTAAGCACTCCATTTCTTCTTGTGTCTCCAGTAGCCAAATTTTGACACTGTGTTCATACAAAGCAATTCCATAATTATCACTTTAATACTACAATGTGGTTAATAACAGGAATAAGTGTTGCAGTTGTAAAGCGCTCATCATGTTAATGATGGCAGTTCTGGTTGCAGTTGTTAAGTGAATCACCCTCCATTTGTGATCACCTGCCGGTTTCCCTATTGACTTCGCTTGTCAGGAGTTGGCAGTGAAGATGGCGATCATGTGACCACTGGTTGCTGCAAAGTCAGAATTGAGAGCTAGTTGCCAATGATTGTGATCAGAAGACAATGGCTGGAACTTCAAGGACCAGTACCATCATAACTTTGAACAGTCACTGAATCAGTGTTGTTAAGCAAGGACCATATATATAGTCTATATATATATAAACTATAACCAATGTAAGAAAACATTTGTAGCTCAGGGCAGAGTTGAATTGTGGCTCAGAGGTGTGTGTGTGTGTATGTATACATTTACACCTTCTCTGAGTCATAAAATATGGTATAAATTTTCTTCACCTGCATACTCTCCTGTTGTAAAAATCACAGTCACCTTGGAGGTTTTTGGTGCTCTCTGAGCTTGGCTGTTTTCTTACAGATGTTTCATTAGTGAGCTAGGTAACATCATCAGTGCCCTGTGCATCAAGAATCCCACAATTCAACTCTGCCGTGAGCTACAAATGTTTTCTTACATTGGTTATATTCACCTCTTGTGTCAGGTGTTCATGTTTCTTCTGGCAGTTTCAATTTGTATTTATTTTAGTACAGCATTGCCATAATGTAATTGCATATAAATGAAATAAGACAACAGGATATTTTGGGTCTTATACTGAACCAATTACTCCCAAGTGGGTTGTTTGGACCTATACTGGCGGTAAAGGAACAACTTGTAGTTGCTTATTTGTGAGTTGAGTATCCACTTTGGGACTGCCACTCTGAGCATACTTGTGTACAATAATAAACTGGAGTTTTTTTGATGGGGGGAGTGGGAGTAATATTATTTAACACTGGGAAAGAGGGTAATTTGGTTGAACGGTTTAAGAATCATTGCTATATACTCCTTTCCTGGTTTTAAACCATTTAGTTGCTCAACACTGTATTCCATTCTAATCGTTGCTTCTGATAGATTCCTTACAAATTCTTCAGTAGGCAAATAAGGTAGCCTGGTATGTCCATGTTTTTAATGACCATCAACAATTTATTGGTAGTCCTCAACTTACAACAGTTCATTTAGTGACTTTTCAAAGTTATAGCGGCACTGAAAAAAGTGACTTACGACCGTTTTCCACACTTATGACCTTTGTAGCAGCTCCCTGATCATGTGATCAAAATTCAGATGCTTGGCAGTTGGTTCATACTTATGACCGTTGCTACGCCCCAAGGTCATGTGTTCACCTTTTGCAACATTCTGACAAGCAAAGTCAATGGGGAAGCCAGATTCACTTAACAACCATGTTACTAATTTATCAACTGCAGTGATTCAACTACATTAACAACTGTGTCAAGAAAGGTTGTAAAATGAGGCAAAGTTCACTTAACAAATGTCTCACCTAACAACAGAAATTTTAGGCTCAGTTGGGTTGTAAATCGAGGACTACCGGTATTGTAGCATGGCTTGTCAAAAGCCTTAGGAAATAGTAAGATAGGATCACACAAGATAGGTACAGTGTCAAAATAATGTCAAAATAAAGAGTGAACCTTCTGCAGGTTTCCGAAAGTTCTGAGGGGATTTTCCCCCTTAGAGAAGAATATGGTTCCATTGCTCTTCAAATAGTCATAATTTAACTTTTAAATACTGAAATAATGGTATCTCTTGGAGATGTTTTTCAGAAAGTATTATTTTAAATTGTTTTGAAATGAAATGTACCAAGGCTTAAATTGATATAGCAAGAAGCAGGAGAACAAGTAAGTTATTTTGATATATTCTTAATATTTGAAATGTTTTAATTAATTATGCTCCTTTGTAATTGCAGATTGATGCCTGGGCTGAGCTGAATTCTATACCAGGCCATTTTACAGGCAGCACCGGAGCACAGGTCTTGACTTCTGAACAGTTATCCAACAGCGGTCCCCAAGCATGGGTTAAAAAGGTAGATGATATTCAGACAGATGAGTCCAAATGTCACAATTTAAATTCCTTTGAAATCACTGGAAGAAGTGATACTGATACTCTTAGGACATTAATAACATCCTAAAATATATGCAGAAAAATAAATTAAAAGCATTTATTTTTGTGTTTTGTCATGATGTGTTTTGAATTCTGTACTTACACTGCTTAATAGCTCTGTGTTAATACTGATTTGATAGGTGGACTTTAGAAATTGGGAGACTGATATGTGCTCACCTGTTTAGAAATAACTTTTAATTTCTCCTAGGGTTACTGTTATTTTGTGCTGAAATTGTCTTGAAATGTGGTTCCAATTGTATGGGCTTTTCTATTTAAGCTTAGTCTTGATGCTTATTTCAGTACAATTTGATAGGAACTCACTTAATGGTCAATATGGCTGTAAAAATTCACTTGCTTACTTCTGTTGTGCACATTTTTGAAAGTGGAGAATTAGAAGTTTGCCTAACTCTGGCCTGAACTAACAGTATTCTTGGCTCTTAGGAGAAGATTCTAGGATTTTCTAGATTGCAAAGGCAACATTAAGAAGTTATTATCATTATCTTTATTAAATCCTAAGAACAATGGCCCATACTTGATGGGGACATCAGTAGGAGACAAGTTGATGAAAGTAGACATGTAGTCTTTGCAAATTGAGGAGAGGTTTTTTTTTCTTTGTCTGAAGAATATGATTGTGCATATTAATAGGGCAGTGGCAGAGCTAACGCACATTTATTTGCATTTATTAGTTGCTCAGAAACAATGCAAAGATAATGAAAATAAAGACTGTTTGGATAGTTTTCACAGTTGAGTTTTATATGACTGATCCTGATCCGCTCACAGAGCCTATGTTGTATCTGCTGTTTCTATAGCTCAAATCATAAAGGTGCATTTAAGTTTGTAGGAACTATAGTTTGAGAATTTACAGTTTTGGAAAGTTTGAAAGTCCCTTATATAGTGGGATTGTATGCTTGGCAAGTACATTTTTACAGTCTGAATAAACAGTTATTTATATATTTGTCATGCTCGCTGATCTATCAATTAATTTTATGATTGTCTAATTCTGATTGGCTTTTTTCAAAGCCCTGTTAGTTGGAGCCTGCTTGTTTTTTAAAAGCATTGTAGTTGAATCAGTGCATTTAGATACAGTAACCAGAGTTTTATATTTGTGTTTTGTTGATAAAATGTATTATATACTTTTACACTTTTGTAATTAAACTATATGGGAAATACTGTAAATACACTATATGTAAATATTTCCTCATGAAAGGGTTTTCGCTATGAAATAAAAGTGCAGAATTGTTGGTAATTATTAACTTACAGCAGCCATTTTAACAAAAAGTTCACTTCCATTATATGCCTGGTATTCAGCACCCATGTACAGTTCACAAAAAAGGCCATAGTTTCTGTAATATAATTGGCAGAGTACTTAATTGGTACATGCTAATTTCAATGAAATCTGAAGAAATGGAAAAATTTTGAATCATGACGTCCCAGAAGATTTTGCAATAACTTCTTTTCTTTGTTTTTCACAAGATGCCTGAGTGACACATTTAGGGGCATATCTTTTTTTAAACAGTGAACATTTTGTAACTACTTAATTAGCTCTTCCCAGCTGTTTCAAAATGTTGACTGCTGAGGACTGCTCATAGCTGTTCTTCACAGAAGGTTGAAGCTTTGAAATTTATGTAGCGCATATATATACAGCTGGTACTGCTTCTGTTTTTAAGGATTCTAATATAGGAGAAATTGACTTAATTTTCTTAACCCCAAGCATTTTGTTCAGGTCTCTTATACTTATAATAATCTTTATATTATATGCTTTGGATTATACATCTCTCATAATATAGTCTGTTAGGGGAATCACATACAATATTGCCTTTTTCCTTCACCTCATACAAGTCTCAGGCAATTATTCACTACTTGAGTAGAATAGTTATTGGAGGCCTGGTACATAGAGTAGGTAGCATGTTACTGGTATTTTTTTTTTAATAAAAAGTGTTCGTTGGATGTACCAATATATGGAGATGAAGCTCTTGCAGTTCTGCTTGTGAATTGATGTGGTTTGCATTGTGTGATTTCTATCACCTTTGGTATGAAGATAGTTGGGTAGAAGATTTCTCAGAGATTTATGAGATAAGACTGTTGAGCTTTTTAACTCTGTGGTATTGTATATCTCCACATTTTCACCCAAATTTAGAGGGCTATGTATATAAGAAATTACTCTATGTTATTGGAGCTGTCTCCTTGTAAAATGATTTTTCCCAATGAATAGGCAAATCAAAAGCACCTTGAAGCAGTAAATTTTAGATTTTGTTGAGTGTATAATATCCCTAAATATTCTTCGTGTGAGAGGTTTCAATTGTATTCCCAGAAAATGTTGGTTTCTTGAATGTAGTAAGAAAGATGACAAAATTTGTACAATTGTTATATACAGCCTATATGCATACAGAATTCCTGAATGAAAAGTCTTTCTTACAGCATTTAAGTTCAGTTGCCATGATAAGCGTTCTTTCTTGCAAATAAGACCATTGATAGTAGGTCTTTAATGCTGCATATGATCGGGCTGTTAATTTTTTTGCAAGTGAAATCATATGAAAAATTAATTCACTATTATTACATATAATAAATATTCACCATTTTCTTAAAAGAACAGGCGTTGGATATGTCAGTTGACTGGTAAATTATTGGTAATTTTTCTGAGAAATGAAATGTTAAGTATACATTGTATCAAACTTTTTAAAAAAACTTACATTGAAATATAACTATCACTTAAAAATAAGAGAAGGATACGCAGAGGGTTATGTTTGTTAATGTGCTTTATGTTGTAGAAAGCAAGCCAATTTCAAAAAGCAATTTGTGTTTTTATTTGCTTGAATTTTAAGCAATGTAATTTAAAATGTTTGGGTATTAGGGATTTTTGATATTTTTGAAGAAAGAACAACTTTAGTCTGTTTGCATTATCATCAATGATGTAATCAGTTCACAAATACAAAAATATTAAATTCTTCATAGTACATGTGCAACCCATTTCTTTTTAGGCTTACTGTATTTATTTGCTTTTTGAATCACATATATAGTGATTTCTTGAAGAGGGTATTTGTTAAATATTAGGCCAAAATAGAAAGAAAACAATACTAATTGTCCAGTAGAGATTGGTATCCCAAATAGCAGTCAGTATTCCACCATATTTTTCAGATTTACTCAATAAGTAAGCGTGTTTAGGAGCATAGCCTTAATAACAAATGAAACTAAATCGCGCTTGATTTTCAGACAGTATCCCGTATATTACTATCAAAAACAGTCTTTTAGTTTATAATGGTAACCAAATTCATATTGTCAGTTATTTCCTATTCCAAAAAGAAAAGTTGGGATACAAAAAGTTAATTTACTTTTTTCACCAACCAAGAAAATGATAGACTGTTCTCTTGAAGGAAAATGGGATAAGCATGATAGATCTAGGAGAACTGGTTGTGATTGGTGTTTTAAGGAATTATTACTAGGTTGAGTGCTGAAGTTGAATAAAGCGAGTTTTGGGGAAGTTGAGTTCCTTGGATATTCTGAATGCTGTGCTCTTCTGAAGCTTCCCCTGTCCCAGTACTCTGTCCCCCTTCAGGAGGACCTAGATTTCATCTGGAGGGACTGACAGCGCTGATCTTACTCGATTGCTACAATGAACAGGAAACCCGACCAGGAGTTCCCAGGTGAAAAATGTATAGGAGAAAGCATAATGGTATGCTATAATAATCTTCCCTTACTTCAGAAATCAGTGCCTGCCAATATTACCCTCTCCTGAAAGCAATGCAAGATCCTCCAACAAAGTAAGCATTTGTGTAATAACAAAACAATTGGGGAGGGGGCACTTAAGAACAGGATTGGTATATAGATTTCTCCGATTTGCAAAGGTTGGAATACTCCTGATTTTGGACCTTCCTAGGAGCTTAAACCAACGTCTGATGATACTGCTGTATTAGATCAGTGTAATGATAAAAATACACTTCATTTTACCTGCAACTTAAAAGCAGACAAGAACATAATTAGTGATTTCATCTAAGGGCTAATATGTTCTGTCATGGAAGTAATGATCTGATTTCTGTCGTTAATATGCTTCGAAGCAAGACTTCTTATCTCTATAGAAAAAAATTTAGAAGCACAGTGAACTGCCTTTTAGCACTCTGGAAGCATTTTTCAATGATATATTCCTGATGTTGTGGACACTGTGGCTACAGAATGCAGATTAGAAAAAAAGGATTGTCTGCCCTGAATCCAGATAAGAGAATGGAGTTAGATATATTTCCAGTAATTGGAAATTAGAATTTCAGCTCCATTTGCAATTTCTTTTTCTATATTATTATGGGCCTCTATCATTTTAGTAGCCTTGATGTTCTACATTTCAAATATAATAAAATACTCTACACATACATACACAAGTACACATAGCAGTTTCAGCAGTGAATGTGAGCTTTTGTGATACTCAATTTAGCTGCAGTGTCCATCCACATTACTTTCCCCCCCTCATTTTACTATTGCTCCTTCTTTAGCATAATGTTGTTATAGATATAAAGGCAACTCTGGCAACTTCACTCTCCCCATTCCCCAATCATGTTTGTGTCCATTTAGAAGTAAAAAATCATGAAGACCACTGTCTCTTACATATGGCCATAAAAATGTTTACTGTATGTGAGAAATATTGATTTGGTACAATATTCTTTAAATATTTAACATTGGTTTAAGTGACGTTTCATTTCTGAAGTAATTGCAAACTTTGCAGAAATAGTCAGTGGCAGACATGGTCTGCTCACTGTAGTTCGTTCTGTGTTTTTCTTATAGGTATTCACCCTTGCACCCAGGATTGGGTCTTGGCGTTCCCATTTGTGTGGGCTTTTCTTGGCATTGAATGAATCTGGTAAATTGTGATTTCTTACCTCTTTCGTTCCTAACTATACCTGCACCAGTCTGAATATCATTTTTTTCCATTACAGTGGTGTTGAATACTTCCTCTATCAGGCGTTCTTACTGCTAGGTGCTTTTATTAGATTTCATTTGCTTGTCCCATAAACTGATTGTAGACCTGTCAGCTTTTTTTTACAATAGGAAGAAGTAATGGCTTGCCCTAGCTAGTGACAAGTGAAGCTTACTTCACTAAGTCTTGTTTAATATAGGGAGATGTAAAGAATCACAAATGACAAATTGCCATAGAAGCAATATAGAGTCAGAGCAAAACAATTCAAATTTTAAAAACTTTTACATGTTTCCCACATCATTTGTTGACTTTATAGTTGTCTTTCAATAATAAGCAATCTTGACTTACTGTACCTTTGTACTGGAAAATATATTAATAGTATTGTAGATTTAGTTCCTCCGTACTGAGAAATAACATAGTCACCATGTAATGTTATTTCAAGTACTTGTTCAACTTTCTGATAGTGATTGTTTAGCATTGTAAATAAAATACCATATTACATGTATATACTTAACAGGCATTTTATTTTAGATAGTTTTTACTAGCCAAGTCGTTTCCAGAGCAAGATACATGCAAGCTGGAATAGATAGGCCTTGTTTAAAGTTTCTGGAGGGTGTGAGGCCGGAAATAGCTCACATAATTTTCTCATGTAGATCAGAGTGTTGTTGTACTTGACATCAAGTACTGTTACATGTAATTTGCAGGATTATAAAGGCTTGTGGGAATAATCCATACCTCATGAATTAAAATGACTGGAGTGTTTGACAAGGGGTTGTAATGTGCAATCCAATAACAACAGAAGAAATATGAAGATCCCAGTTAGAAATCATAAACTTCAGTACCTAATTAAGCATTGATTCCAGTATTTATTTGCAGATAAAAAGGATTTGGGGATTTTAGACAAAAAATGTTCTTTTTTCCACTGGACTTTGGCACATACTTTGGGTTCTATCATTGAATTCTACAACTGGATAACCTGTGAACAGTGTTATCAGCTTGATGTGCAATTTGAAAACAGTACTTCTTCAAAAATGTTGTACTGTACTTCAGGGTGTTGTTGTTTTTTAACCATCCAAGTTATATTTCACCTTCGTAGAAAAAAAAAGACTACTTAGGATTATGCTCACCTGCATTTCAAACAAAAAGGCTTCTTTTTATTTTGCCCCCAATAATTAGGGCAGTGTCTGATAAATTGTTGCAACCTCAAAGACCTTCCTGAAACAATAGGTCCCTGGCATTTTTGTGAACTGGATACACATTGGTGATGAAACAGACATTGTTGATGAACATTCTATCATTGCAAAGCAGGTACAAAAGAGGAGTCGGAGCCCTGGGTGACATTGACTGGGGTTTGTATCATACTCTGCATGGTTGCCCTTTTCTAATGAGAGGTTCGTGGAAAGGAGAGGGGAGGATGAAAATGGAAGTAAGTAAAAGCCATTCTAGAGGTGTATCAACTCGAAGCAGTTGGTAACTGGCATCAGCTAACATGTTTCTGTGTACACAAACTGCATGGCTTGCACCAGTCAAACTGTTTCTGTGAGAGGTAATGTCTGCCTCATTTAGCCTTTTTCTTATATAAGAACACTTTTTCCAAAGTAATGTTCATTTGCATGGAATACAGACATCTATTTAATTGTATTATATGGGCTGACTTAATACTTGAGGAACTCATGTTACATATGTTATTGGAATCACTACAGTTTGCTTTCTTAACAGGGATACAGAGATTAGTACTGCAGTGTGTGTGTGCGTATGTCATAATTTTCTGTGCTGAAGAACAAACCTACTGTACACTCAGTTCGCTTTCAGAGCCTATTTTCAATCATTGAAATGTAGACTGAAAGCAGAGGGGTTTCTATGTATAGTTGGTATGTTAAGTTTTAAAAATGATGTGCTAATACTACACACACAGACACATAAACATATGTATGCACTTATGTGTTTGTGTGTGTATATATACATGCATCTACACAAGCAGTTTGTTGTGTTGGGTCCTTGGGTGGGGCAGAAAGAGAGATGATAGTTCACAGAATAGCCTGTGAACTTTCACCCCTCTATATGGAAACTTGTTTCAGGGCCAAATCTGCCTTGTAGCTGCCTTCTTGCCACGGTCAATGCCAGCCCTACTATTCACAACACTGCAGCCATCGAGGCCTAGGTACGTAAACGTTTAAGGAGTTTTTAAAGAACTATAAAGCAGAAAGCATTTTAGTACAGTTGATATACTCTCACTAATAGTATGATTTTTTTAAGGTTTTCAAAAAATTTGTCCCGTGCTATTGTTGAACTGTATGGCTAAGCTTTTTTCTTTTAAAGATGCTTCTATCATGCATGAGGAGTTTTGTGAGGGAATTGGTTTTCAAAGACCCAGATTGTTTCTGAAAATGTAATTGGTAAAGGAGTATGTTTTATTCAGTAAGTAGTATATCTATACAAATAAGTTTTTGCTTGTTTTAATTATACTTTGAATTTGAAACAATCCATTGAAGTTTTCTAGATGAATGCAAAAGGATATGCATATATTTTGAAAACTGAGTTGAATTGTAACTGAAAAATAAATTGAAACAAATGAACTCATTGCTGAAAATATTAGAAAGGTCTACAATTTTTCTAAAAGTGTGTTAAACAAAGGTGTTTTTTTTCCCCTTTTTTTCCCGCTTGGGTAGGATCAGTTTCTCAGAGCTGCCCCTGTTAGTGGAGGAATGGGAGCCCAACTCATGAGAAAGATGGGATGGAGAGAAGGAGAGGGCTTGGGAAAAAACAAAGAAGGAAACAAGGAGCCTATTTTAGTTGATTTTAAAACGGATCGGAAAGGTGAGTGTCCAGTTCAGTCCACAGTTCTAATATGAATAGTCAACTGCTCTTTGAAACAATTATGTCTTGACTGTTTTCTAAAACCCATCCAGAATGCTATACAAATTTCTAGGGATAAAGATTTACCTGGGGAACATACAGAAAAAAAATCCTGTTTCTCTATCCTCAGTTCTTACATTGGGGTAGGAGAACTTCATAATATGTTCAGGAAGTATGAACTGGATAGATTGGCTGATCTTAGTTTGAGAGTGCATGACAAGCCATAAAAAGAGCAAGTAGGTTACAGTTAGTGTCCTAAACTGTATTAAGTAGTTTACTGAAAATTACTGTGGTGCCTACAACGCTGGTATATAAGACCAGGAATTCTTGCCTGCTCGAAGATAGGCTGCTACATTTGTGTGTATGACCAGAAACCAAGTCATTGATCCTTTGCACAAGGCCAACAGAATTTGGGTGATTTGGATTCCAAGAGTGTGCTATAACACAGGGCAGGCTCAGGAACAAGATACAACTCCTAGGTTCTGCAGGATAATCCTGTTGAATAGATGGGACTTGTAAGCAATTCTGCTGCTTTTAGTGGAGAAAGAGAGAATTGGAGATAAGTCCAACATTTAATTGGTCCTGAACTGTGTAGACTTTGTAAGTGATGTAGTATGTTATCTCAATAATGTTATTCATAAAGTACAATGATACCTTGGTACTCAACTGTGTTGGAATTCATCAAATTTGGTACTCAGTGCATTTTGACATGAAAGGTTTGCCCCGGTACTCATTGCTTGATACTCAATGCACAATAGCAATAGCACTTAGACTTATATACTGCTACGCAGTGCTTTATAGCCTCCTCTAAGTGGTTTACAGAGTCAGCATATTGCCCCCAACAATCTAGGTCCTCATTTTACCAACCTCAGAAGGATGGAAGGCTGAGTCAACCTTGAGCCAGTGAAAGTCAAACTGCTGGCAGCCGACAGTCATCAAAAGTAGCCTGCCTTCTAACCACTGCGCCACCATGGTTCCTAGAACTTGTCATTGTTAGCTCCCTTGTGACTCACATTATTCCTTATGGAAAATATTTGTTTGGTACTCATCCTGCCTCCCGGAACCAATTAACAATGAGTACCAAGGTCACCATTGTAATCTCATAATTTAGTTAATTTTAAATTGTATCTTTTTTTTTTTTTGGTTTGTCATTTTATTTATTAAAAACCTAAGCTGCCTTTAGAATACTAAATATTCAGATAATAAATATCTTTTGACTATACATATATAGGCATATATACAAATGGTATTTTGAGCATAGTGTTTTGGAAGCAGAATTAAATATACCAGTAATTTTTTGTTAACATTTTCTGACTCTGACATTGTGGTATAGATGTTAACCAGATGAACAAAAGTAGATTCCTGAAAAGGAATCTCTTGAGCTACAGGTCATGTAAGAATGCACTATGGATAATTGTTAGTGAATCATAAGCTTAATGAAATTAAAATTACTTGCATATGAGAAAAAATGGTAAGGCATTGCATTATGGTGACTTGATTTTATTGGTTAAACTGGTGGTGATGATTGGAAATGGCATTTTTCTTTTTGCAAGTGTTAGTAGCGTTTCTCCATTTACAGTTGTTGGTTTAAAAAGTGTGATCGTGATATAGAAATGTTACTAAATACCAAGTGAATTAGGAAAGAAATGAGCACATAACAAATTTATTTTTTCCCCCCAAGGCTTAGTTGCTGTGGGAGAGAAAACACAAAAGAGACACGGGCCTTTTAGTACAGTGAAAGATCTTTCAGGTAAGACTTGGGATAACAGATACGTGCTTTGCATTTGAGGAGTAATGGTCCCAGCAGCTGTTCTGGTTAGAGTAAAAAAAAACCAGTTTGTATAAAAACATAGCAGTCTTCTTTGTGTTTCAGTTCTAATTTCAATGTACCCGGAAGATTTTTAAAACTATGTTTTTTCTTGTTAAGGCAAACATCCAGTATCAGCTTTGCTGGAAGTCTGTAATAAAAGAAGATGGTCTCCGCCTGTATTTGTACTGGTGAATGATAATCGTCCTGAATATCGCAAACATTTCCTGTTTAAGGTAAGTTGTAATTATCATAACATATATAAAAATGCTGACTTGATTCCTAATTCTGTGAAAGCTAATTGGAATATTATGTGCAGCCTGCATTTGTAATACATGAAAGGTAAAATACATTAAGGGTTCCTGTCCCGTGGATGGGTCTCTACTTTTGTGATGCTAGAATTCAGTGAGCCTCTTACAGGCTTCCTGAGAGTATTTCTTTGATTTGCCATTCACTGGATGCAGTAAGTAAGAATATAGTCATAATATAGAACAATTGCCCAAAATTACCTCAACAATTTAGCAAGAAATAATCCTGAGCAGTTTCTTTCCTTTAATTTTTTAAACTGGGATAAAATGAAAAATGAAAATACATAGACATCAGATAAGTTGAATTTCGCTATCTAAATAGAAAGGTTTTGGTCCAAGTGTTCCTTCCTGATTGAAGAAAACTTCTCAAATGAAATCATTCTGCCAGTGAAAACTCTTGGATTTAACCCAACAAAAGCATGCTTATTGCTTCAGAGCTATTAATTTTTAATTAACTTGTGTGGCCAATCCTTGAGCCTCACTCAAAAGTAAGTTGGCATTCTCTTTTCTCCCAAAATATGCCATACATTTGTAGATGACATTTGAATATTGTAAAGAATAGGGAGACGTTCCTACTTTAAAAAAAAAACAGGGACGAAAGATATATTCAGCTTTGAAAGTATTTTCTTCCTTTCTTTGTTGCCTCATAGGTGATGGTCAATGGAGTTGAACATAAGCCTAGTTTTGTCAGCCCAAACAAGAAGCATGCTAAAGCCACAGCAGCCACTGTGGCTCTCCAAGCATTGGGACTAGTACCAAAGGAGCTCTTGGCAAACACCACTAACTTCAGGAGTGCCTCACACAACTAAACTATTGTTTTTAACGTTTCAAACATTTCTATTCTGTATAACAGGTATTTTGTTCTGCTTTTGTAAATACATCAGCATCTCATTGTAAAAACTGTACAGACACCTTCAGGCTTTTCTTTTGTACCTGCAAATATATTTAATTCATTTAGTTATGTATATTATTGATCTCAGTCATACCACCATTTCTTAAATTACTAAACATCTAATGTGAGTCTGAAAGTATCTGTAATTTGCTTTAATATTTTAGCTTTATCTTCAATATAAATACAGTAGTTTACAGTTTTGTAGTATGATGCAGTTCCCATAGTTTTGGACAATTCAGTTATGCTTATTTAAAACTATGTAGTCTTTTAAGCCTACAACTACTAGATAATTATTGGACCCAAAAAATTTTAATCAAAGCAAAATCCAACAACTTTGCTAGATAAGGTTATCTATTATTTCTCTATCAGAATGTCATATGAAAATGATTGTATAAGAACAATGTACACAAATGCAAAGGGAACGTAAGTCAGAACTCATGAGAATTGCAACATAAAATACGTCTGCATGTTTTCGTAAAAGCAGAAAATTGTAATTAATTTCATACACAATACCTGGTGTTGATTACACACATTTGTAGTAAACAAATAATTCAGCGATAATTGGATGAGGATGTATGATGCTATTGTTGTATTCCGCTTGGTCAAATAAAGCTGTATAACTTCATTTTATTTACCAGCCATTTAACAAAATATTATAATGTACATTTTGATCACTGGAACAAGAGTCATTAGTAGTGATTTTCAGTTTTGTTATAATATGAAATATAAACACTAATTTAGGCTTTATAATTTAATAGGGTTTTTTTAAATTTAAAGAATCGTATTGATTTATTTGGATTGGGAATATTTCCAAGGACAGATATGGCTAAGAGCAAGTTGGAACTATTTTGTAGTTGGCCGTTAATTAAAGGTTGATATTATATGGCAGGTGAATCATGACTATATTTATCACTATGTCTATCAGATAGCCACATTTGAAGATTATAGTTCCCCGCTATTTAATCTCAAAATGAGTAAAGGGATTAGTTTAGATGCTACATCTCCCCAAGTAATTCTGAATTACTATGCACTGTTAGCTATTAACAGAATTATTGTGTAGCTTTTTACTAGTTGAGAACCTGAATTCCTCCATAGGTAGTGTCTGACCATGAACATATATAAAATAAAGAATCCAAGAATTGCAAATTTTAGTAGTACTTTAATCTCAGTCCATATTCATAACGTGCCTTGCAACATGTAACAACTAAAATGAATGTTTTTTAAAAAAAAAACTTTCCATCCCAGAGATTTTTGGCAGTAGTACCTAAAATATGAAATTATCATTTTTACTATCTTTGTTTCATTTCTGAAATAATGCTGCAAGCTGTGGTGCCTTTCTAGTCCATTTAATAGTAGCCTTTTAGTGAGGGGTAATCTGGTTAAAACTACTATTAGTATAATGCAGTATGGATGCTCTGAAGGCCTCAGCATTTGTATTGTGACATATATAATAAAGGAAAAAGCCATGGACAGTAGGAGTATTGCAACATTTTTTCCTCTCCCAGCTGTTTTCCTTAGATCCATACAATTATAAATGTCAAATTCTTAAAGTTTAATTTAAAATGTTTAGTTCAGATGTTACAAGTTATATAAGGATTATATACAAATATCTATTAATGAATAAAATCATTGATCATTGTGCACAAGGAAGTGCTCCTGGTAAACCATTTTAAATTATCATTTAGTTGCTTAGGTTTTCCATGTGTAGAGATAATCACTCATTTCTAGGAGCCGTATTGAAGATTTTCCTAGTGTTGAATTAAGAGCAAGTTGACTTAAAGTGTTAGGATGCAATCCACAATTGGAAAGTCCTTTGATACAAGATTCCTGTGAGAAAATGGGATAAACAAAAACAATTAACAATGGAATAAACAAACAACCTGTTCAAAGGTCAGATATCAGAAACATTTATACTGTAGTACAATGAAAGTAAGGCAATCCCCAATCTGTGGCTTTATATTGAAAATATACAAATCTATGGGGAAAAATACAAATTTTAACCATATTCTTATATGATGATGCATGAACAGGTTATGTAAGCTGGCTTTTTAATTAAAAAGCATAGCCTTTTAATTAAAAAAGCTAAAAGTTCCCCAACACATGCGTGCTAGTCGTTTCCGGCTCTAGCTCATCTCCGTTTCTAAGCCGAAGAGCCAGCACTGTCCAAAGATGTCTCCATGGTCATGTGGCCGGCATGACTAAACTCCGAAGGTGCATGGAGCGCTGTTACCTTCCTACCAAGGTGGTCCCTATTTTTCTACTTGCATTTTTAACGTACTTTCGAACTAGGTTGGCAGAAGCTGGGACAAGTAACAGCAGCTTACTAGGTTGGCAGAAGCTCTGTTACGCAGTGCTAGGGATTCAAACCACTGAACTGCCAACCTTCTGATCGGCCTTTTAATTACAACCAGCTATACTGTCAGTTTGGTGTACTGACAGTATAGTTTTTTTTCTCTACCTGTCCTGCAGTGAATAAGTGGCTCTTCTAATCACATGAGGGAAACTTATTAGCATGTTATAAGTTCCCCCCCCCATTGGGATAAATGCACGCATTTGTTTACCTTCATATGCTGTTTGTCGTTGATACCTGTGTTGAACACAGCTGTTGGTTCATGAGTATAACATACAGCAGAGAAAGTTCCATTTTGAGCAGATTTCAATAGCATGGACAAAGAATGGAGACAATGAGGCATGATAGGGCCCACAATCTCCAAGTTAAATAGATTTTTATAATGTGAATGGACTTGTGTTCTCACATTCATACTTCGGGCCTAGGAAAGAGGAAGAAAAAACCCTCAATTGCAATTTATACTTACTCCTATTACCGAATGAGTGTTATTTACCATGGGCAATTGATAGTTGAGACTTATTGGTAAAAAGCTCTGTGCTCAAAGATGAATGACTAAGCCAGGCAAGGTTACTATCTACACCCAAGATAGCAGCGGTCTACATCTGAGCGTACAATTACAGTAACTTGGATGAGCAATAATAGAAAACTGAATGTATAAAAGCCAAGTCACAAAGCAACTAGAGCCCAGTCCCTCTTTGAGAGGTGATTCAGAAATGTAAAAATAAATACATTTACATTTGTGTAAATCTTCCAAATTGGTGCTAGAAAACACAAAGTTCCTTTTAAATTCTAAAAACCCCTGCAATTTTATATAAATTGCAGGTACTTGAATAGATAATTTCAGTAGCTGTTTGAAACAAATTACCAAGTGAATAGAAGACAACTTGCCATTTTTAGGCTGATCGGCAAGCACCCAAATTGCAACTATGTGACTAGCGGTGCTGCAAGGGCTACAACTTTGAGGATTGCTCATAAATTCAACTTGTTCAGCATTGTCACAACTTCAAACATTTGCTGAATGAATGGTTGTTAAGTGAGGAGCCCCTGTATAAATTAATTTCTTATCTTGAATTAAGAACTGGAAAGGAGAGAGTCTTGTAGCTGAATAGAGCAAAATGTACATTATATTAGCATACATTATATGTTATAATGTATGCTTTCTAAGAGTTATATTTAATTATTTGGATGCTGCATTTTCCTATGCCAGGACTTAAGAGGACATTTTACAAAACAGTTTGAAGAAAACCAATATTTGGCTATTCTTCCCTTTAGTCTCTTCTGCTCCCTCATACATAATTCTGAAAGGTCTCCCAGCTAATCTAAGCAGATTTTCAGATAGTGAATGGGATAGCAGAGAAAGGGGTATTTATTGGTAAGAATCAGCTTTATCCCTTTCTGCCAGAGTAAATGTTCATTCAGAAGCTTCTGGTGAGTGATAGATACATCACTCACCCATCCTAACTTCTCCAAAATTGGGCAGTGTATACTATATCATAGTATTTAGAATAGATTGTAGTGCACAACATATCTCATTATAATTTATTACCTTGAGTGTCTGCATTGTTGCGCCTCTAAAAGCAACTGGGGACAGCAATGTTGGAGGGATGCCAGCCTGAGGACCTGCAGAAGCCACTAAACTTTTACAATTTATCAAGAAGTTCAGCAAAGTGAATGTATTTGTCCCTTTTACTAGCACTACAGATTCAGGCCGGTGATCCAATTTCATCTCATTTTTTTCTTTGCAGCTACATAGACAGTTAAGAAAGATGTACACATACATAGTAATTGTAGATTAATATGAACTTTGTGGGGAAAGTGTTGCATAATAATAAGCCAAATAAATGTTCTTTAAATATGTTTTTTATTATTTTTGCAAACCTGGAAAAGTGGAAAGAGGCTTGCAAGGATAATAAAACCAAAGCTTGTTATTTATGTAGGAGAATTCCAAATATTTCTACAAACTAAAAGTGAAGATTTCCATATAAATAGTTACAATATTTAAATATACTATTTAACATATATAGTTCAAAGTTTTCCAGAAAAAAATAAGTTACTATTGAAAAACTAATAAAATTATGTCATGAATTCCCAGAAATAGAGAAAACCAAGAAAGAAAAAATGGGACAACTATGATACAGAACCTCAGGTTCTAAGGGAAAGGATAGAGGAAGGAAATTTCCAAATAAATAAATAAACAAAACAAATTAAAAGCACCCAGATAAACTGAAGCAAACCATTTGCCACAACTGAAAAAGGAACACTGCCATTTTGACTATCTGTGCAACAGCCACTACAGTACTTCTATATATAGATTCTAACATCATCTAGACGGCGTATAATACAATGCAGATTCAACCATTGATTAAAGGAAAATGTTTGAACTCTTAAAAGGATACAATTTGGTAGAAATTGTGTCTGGTTTTTTAATTTTGTCTTCAACTCCCATTTCCACCAGCCATAAAATTCCATCATCATCATCATCATCACTGCCATCACCACCACTCATTTGCAATTCTCTGAGCAGCAAAACATGGTAAAAGAACTTGTAAATGACCAATTTCTGAACAAGAGCTAAAGAGAAATGCCATTAAGCCGCCATAAGCACTAGATTACATACTCTTCAATTTCATTCCCCATTATTTCAGTATCTTTTTCAACTTCGGTTTCTAAAGGAGAAGGTGCAACATTGACATTTTTTTGTCTAATTCCTTGAAATGGTAAATCAAATTCAATACCTATAAAAAGAAAAAAAGAATGATTTATGTCTTGGTTATGGACAAGAGGAATTTTTACATGGTTCATAACTTTTTTTTACCTTCGTTTTTCATGGCTTCCCTCAATCCTTTGGTTGTAGGAGAAATTAATGCAGTGATTATATCACTTCCAGCAAGTCCTGCTGCACGGAACAGTACAGTGAATTGATAAGTGCAAACATAGAAATAGGGACACAGCTTGGCTCTCAACAGGTTATAAAGAGAGGTAAAACTGAGAGACCTGCAAATTAAAGAAACAAACAGAATGATCAACTTCCTGATATAGAACAAGGAAAGAACCTAAACCAGATGTTAAGCTTATACATTGATGTATTCCTAAGCAATAATGCAAATCTGACTATTATTTCACCTGAATTCATAATTCCAATGTTATTCTTCCTTTATTTCATTCAAATAATCAGAGTTTTTAATCTAGTTTTCATGCTACTTTGTATGTTATTCTGGGTTTTTTTCAGTTATATTAGGCGTTTTTTTAAAAAAAGATACATACATACCAGTTCTTTTTTTTTTTACATCATTCAAATAAGCTAGAAGAAAATAAGAATTGATTCACTGGCTAATTTTGTCCTCTTTTATTTTCTGTATAGCCTATTTATTGTTTCCCTCTTGATCCAACTTCACTATCGTAAAAATAGGGAAGAATAAAATCCAATAAGTGGTAATCCACAGAATGTGATAATTATTGCATAAATTAAAAGAGTTTATTTTCCTCAAGAGATGATTAAGTAGCTGTTTCATAGGTATTTGGAAAATAACTTAATTAACTTAAATTGTTCTTTGCTAATAAAGGCCTAATTTAATCTAATGGCTATATATATATATATATAGAAAATGATTATGGTGCATGGTTAGAGTGCAGTATTGCAGGCTAATTCTGCTGACTGCCAGAGGTTCAGCAGTTCAGAGTTCAATCTTGACCAGCTCAAGGTTGACTCAGCTTTTCATCCTTCCAATGTCAGTAAAATGAGGACCTTGGTAGGGGGCAATATGCAGACTCTGTAAACTGCTTAGAGAGAATTGTAAAACAGAGTTCCCCA
>JANHFL010009372.1:116801-128557 GCA_032468155.1 Oxyrhabdium leporinum | reverse complement strand
TGTAGTTGGGGGTCTATGTGTTGGGGGGGGTGTTGGTGTTGTGTGTCTGTTGTGCTGGTGCGTTTGTTGGTGTATGGGTGTGTGTCCTGTTGGTGTGTGTCCTGTTCTGTTGGTGTGTATGGTGGTGTTTGTGTCTGTTGTGTTGGGGTGTGTGTGTGCGTGTGTGTCTTGTCTCCCTCTGTTCTGTTTGTGCGTGTGTGTTCTCTTGGGGTGAGTTGGGGTGTGTATTGGTGTGCCTGTTCTGTTGGTGTGTGTGTGTCTGTTCTGTTTGTGTGTATGTTGGTGTTTGTGTCTGTTGTGTTTGTGTTGGTATTGGTGTGTCTGTTGTGCTGGTGCGTTTGTTGGTGTATGGGTGTGTGTCCTGTTTTTGTGTGTCTGTTCTATTTGTGTGTATGTTGGTGTTTGTGTCTGTTGTGTTGGGGTGTGTGTGTGTCCTGTTTGTGCGTGTGTGTTCTGTTGGGGTGTATTGGGG
This sequence comes from Oxyrhabdium leporinum, assembly GCA_032468155.1. Lineage (NCBI taxonomy): Eukaryota > Metazoa > Chordata > Lepidosauria > Squamata > Cyclocoridae > Oxyrhabdium > Oxyrhabdium leporinum. The sequence goes on along the minus strand of JANHFL010009372.1, from coordinate 128,085 downwards.
TGTGTATTGGGGTGCCTGTTGTGTGTGTGTGTCCTGCTTGTGTATGTCTGTTCTGTTTCTGAGAGTGTGGGTGGGTGGGTGTATTTGTGTGTCTGTGCATTTGTCTGTGTGTGTGTATTGATGTCTCTGTGTGTTTGTTTGCCTGTGTTGGTGTTCGTGTGTGTATTTGTGTGCCAGTTCTGTTCGTGTGAGTGTTCGTGTCTGCGTGTTTGTGTGTGCATTTGTGTTTCCATGCATTTGTGGGTGTGTTTTTATCTGTATGGTTGTGTGTGTGTGTGTGTGTGATCCCACCCCAGAACACCCCAAAAGCATCACCAGATGTGCACAGTTGTGCTCCAGGCAGGTCTGATGCAAGTTCACAAATCCCCAGGTTCAGGCAAAGGTGTACAGGTACCGTAGTCCTCAACTTACAACAGGCCGTTTAGTGACCGAAGTTAGAAACGGCGCTGAAAAAATTGACCAGTGAGCATTTTTCAGGCTTACAACTGTTGCAGCCTCCCAGGGTCACGTGATAAAAATTCAGGCGCTTGGCAACTGATTCGTATTTATGACCATTGCAGTGTCCCGGAGTCACCTGATCCCCCTTTTGCGACTGCCTAAAGTCAATGGGGAAGCCAGAGATTCACTTAACAACCGTGTTGCTAACTTCATGACTGCAGAGATTCACTTAACAACTGGGGCAAGAAAGGTTGTAAAAGGGGACAAAACTCAACTGAACAAACGTCTCATGTCGCAACAGGAATGTCGGGCTCGGTTGCGGCTGTAAGTCGAGGACTACCTGGGTTTCCTGCTGGATTGCTTAATGCATCATAAATAAAATAAACAAATCGGTATAATAAATCAATAGAATCTGCCTGTAGGTTCGCTTAAGCATCAAAACAGCTTTGATGGCACATAACCAATGGAAGTGTCAGATGTGGCTTTCTAGTGTTCTTCAAATGCTGCAAACTGCATTTTTGGAGCATTTTTAGACATTCCTTTTTTTTAAAAAAAATAGCATTTGTCAGATTTAGAGGGGTGTATAAACATACTTCGTGCAAGAGGCAGATTCAGCAATCTACTGGTTCAGATTGATTCTTCCTCTTTGAAGGAGATGTTCAACTGGTTAATTGTCCTCACTTTTAGGAAGTTTCTCCTTAATTCCAGATTGCTTCTCTCCTTGATGAGTTCAGGTCCTTTGGAGAATAGGTTGACATCCCCCCTCTTCTTTGGGGCAGCCCTTCAACTATTGGAAGACTGCTATCCTGTCAACCCTAGTTCTTTTTTTCCCCCCTAAACTGGCCAAGCCCAAATCCTGCAGCCCGTTCTTCATATATTTTTAATCTCCAGACCTTTAATCATCTGAGTTGCTCTTAGAAAGTTTGCACACTGTGTTTTTGGAATCCTTTTTGCCCGTGGAGGAAGCATCTTGTTCCACATTAGCTGAGATTTGACAATAATTACCAAGGACCAGTTTTGGTCGCCACAGTGTAAAAAAGATACTGAGATTCTAGAAAGAGTGCAGAGAAGAGCAACCAAGATGATTAGGAGACTGGAGGCTAAAACATATGAAGAACGGTTGCAGGAACTGGGTGTGTCTAGTTTAATGAAAAGAAGGATGAGGGGTGACATGATAGGAGTCTTCCAATATCTCAGGGGTTCCCACAAAGAAGAGGGAGTCAAGCTATTCTCCAAAGCACCTGAAGACAGGACAAGAAGCAACGGATGGAAACGAATCAAGGAGAGAAGCAACCTGGAATTGAGAAGAAACTTCCCAAGGACAATTAACCAGTGGACCGGCTTGCCTCCAGAAGTTGTGCCTGCTCCAACACTGGAAGTTTTTAAGAAGAGATTCGACAGCCGCTGGTCTGAAGTGGGATAGGGTTTCCTGCTTGAGCAAGGGTTTGGACTAGAAGACCTCCAAGCTCCCTTCCAACTCGGTTATTCTGTCTCTCTACTTTACGACGTTCTGTGGTGCCTTTCTGTTCTAGAAGCCACATCTGCTTTGGGATGAAGTCTCCTGAAGAAATGCGGCAACAGGCTCACCTCCAGGTGGTCAGTAAAAATTTATACAGCCAAGATAATCATTCTCCTCTTCAATATGGCGTATTGGATCACCGCATGGTAAGCCTTCTAGGTGTCGGTGCTTCTTTTTCTTCTTCTTTCCCTACCCTTCCTCACTTTTCTTTGCCCTTTCCTCTCCCTGGCCTCTTATTTGCTTTTGTATGTTGTATTTTATAATACTTTATAACCCAATAAAAACGTATTCAAAGGCAAGCCTTCTAGATGCTCAATCTGATTTAGGCATGTCGGCAGTGATGTTGAGGGAGTAAATGACTGAGGGGTTTTTTAAAGCTTTTTAATTAATTTAAACGGGGTTTTAATATTTAAAAAAAAATTAAAAAATTTTTTAAACGGGTCACAGCTAAAAATTTAATTCTTTTAATTAATTTTAAATTTGTATTTTGTATTGTTTTAAATAAAAGCTGTGAACCGCCCCGAGTCTTCGGAATGGGGCGGTATATAAATACAAAAATAAAATAAAAAAAAATAAAATAAATTCCAATTCATTAATCCAACAGCATTAAATAGCATAACCTACCTGGATACTTTGGGGTAAGTTTATTAATGTTGCTCTACAATGCTGGATATATCCTTGGGATTCTTCTTGAGCTTTTAAGTGATCTGCCCATGCAAATGACTGAGAAGAAGTGACTAGTAGACGAGTTTTAATACTCCAGTCTGCAGGAAATTCAAAACTTGATGAAGAAAGAACATCAGTACCAGAAATGGCCAGACAAGAGTCCTTAAAAAAATGAACAAATTATAAGTAAGCAATGAAATCAATAAAATGCCATCAACTAGGGGTACAAAGAAGCACGTCCTACTTTTGCAAACATTAAACATTATCATTTTAATTCTGGATTTGGATTAGGCATGGGTGATATTGATCTATAAATCTAGATCTAACTGCATAAGAAAAAAATTCTGAAGTTTATAAAAGCACACTTCAGTGCTATGGTGGGTATGGTTGATTGTACAGTATTCCTTTAAAGAAAAATGCACATTATCGGGGGGTCCTTTGTGCTCTCTGAGCTTGGTTATTAAGTTATCTTTAAAAAGTAAGATATAATTAAAATTACAGAGTAACAAAGAAAGTACGTTTTGTGTCTGACTATAAGAAAACATGCATTGCATGTTGCAAGAGGTCTGTTTATATGAAGGGTGACTGGGTACAGTCTGTATGGAGAGCAGCACATGGGGATATGCAAGTACCTGTCAGATCCCTAACGTGATACTGCCATTCAACTGGGGGAAGGGGGAATCTTGAATGTATTGCTTTATTGCTACTTTTGAGACTGCTATTTTTATAACCTTTATCCTGGTGCCTAGGCGCCCTGGGTTATTCTCACCTTTTGTGGAATGTACAAGGGGGGAGGGCCATATGAGTTGTTTCACTCTTAAAGGCGGCAGAAGATGACCCTGGGAAAACTTCCTTATCTGGTTCTCAGGACAGCCGTACAATAACATCTCCACATCTGCAGATTGGCTGAATCCACATTGGGCTGCAGGGAGGGATCTCTAATGTCTTATTTCTAACTGTATTGCCTGGGGGGAATTTAGAGTCTGCTTTGCCCTTCTGTCCAATAAAAGGTTCTTTTTGAAAACATCGTAGTTTCAAGATTTTTTACTTTCTTGGGCAAGGAGGAGAGGCCGGATGTTACAGTACCAAGAGTAAACCCTGCACTCTCAAATTTTAAGTGTCTTTGTATTTAGATATTCTGAAATTAAAATGATACTTACTTTGATCTGTGTTTCAACAGTTGCTATTTCAGAAAGCTCTTCCTTCCATGTGGACCTATCTTTGTCATGACTTTTTAAAAACTAAAAGAAAAAGAATGAATAAAACCATTTATTGCAGTTTGTAACCTAATACCATTGTCTGTATTAAATTTAATAAGAACATAAAGTTTCACATTCCTGCCCTGCAGCAAAAAAGTACAAGAAGATACTGGAAACAGATGGTCACTATAGTGACAATGGCAAAGGCATCTGTGTGGGAGAAGGCAATGATAAACTACCCTTGCATTTTTACCAAGAAAACGACATGGATAGAAAATATAACATAATTGATAATATAGTGCCAGATGATGGATCCCTTGGCCCTCAACATGCTACTGATCAGGTTTGATTTGAAATCAAATCCAGATGCAAGCAAAATGTGCTGCTCATGACTGGAATATCAAACTGGAAATACTAAAGAAAATGTAGCTGTATTGGCTTTGGAAACCAGAATGAGACAGGAGATTGACTTATCATTTTCTGGTAGTCTAGCAAATTCTTCATAGAATTCTGTCCCCAAACATCTAAACTGATCCCCTATACATGGACATCACTAGATGGAGTATGTAAAAATCATATTGATTATATTATTGCTAAAAGGAGGTGGAGGAGCTCAATTATAACATCAAAGAATTGGAGAGGTGTTGACTGTAGAACAAATCATGAACTTGTCATCTGCAAGTTCAAGTTAACAAAGAAAAAAGAAAGCTAATCAGTTTCCACAATATGATCTTGAACATACTATACATCCACCATTTTCATGGACATCAGGAATTCCTTTGAAGTCCTGAACCTGATAGAAAACTCCAGATGAAGTGTGTAATGAAATTAAAGAAGTCATTAAAGATGAATGCGAAGAGATTTGACAAAAATAAAGAAAATAAACTGGATGTCAGAACAAACCGTGGAAATTGCCACAGAGAAGCCAAAGTCACGAAAAACAAAAATCTCAGAAAGGAATTTAACCAGGCGTTTTGGAGAGCTGTTAGAAAAGACAAGAAGCAGCATTACAATATCTGTACAGACACTGACACTGAAGTGGGAAGCAGATATGGAAAAACAAGGAAATGTGGGATCCTTGGTGCTCTCTGAGCTTGTTTGTTTTTTTGAAGACGTTTCATTACTCTAAATAGGTAACTCATTATCGGTGTTAATAAGAAGTGCCGTTTGCTGTCAGTTTATATTCTGGTGACTTGCTTGTCTGTTTGGGTAGGGGTGGTCTTAGAGATTCTGTGGTTGGGCTGTTTACTGATGGTTCTTTGGCAGTTTCTTGATTGGGGCATTGCTTTCTTAAATGTAAGCTTTATCATAAGAGAACAGAATAACAAAGTTGGAAGGGACTTTGAAGGTCTTCTAGTCCAACCCCTTGCTCAGGCAGGAAACCCTACAGTATACCATTTCAGACAAATAGTTGTCCAATCTCTTCTTAAAAACTTCCAGTGCTGGAGCATTCGCAACTTCTGGAGCCAAGTTGTTCCACTCATTAATTGTTCTGTCATTTTCCTTCAAATTTAAAACTCATTTCAACACCCACAGCCTTATACACAATCACTTACAAAGTTCTATTGTTTTTAAACTCCTTAGGCACAACAACACGGTCGATTGATATGCAGTTCGGTGTAACGCACATCGAAGGGTTGCAACAGTGATGGCAGAGACCAATTTACCTGCTTCTCGGATCTGCTGGATGCGTCATTCTTCGCCACTAACCACTCCAGTTTCTGGGTAGAAGAATGAAGCAGATTGGGTTCCGGCAGAAGACGAGCCGTGTTTCCCACGTTCGTGAAGGGGTTGCGCCGCCGACTCCCGAGACCGAGCCGAGGGGGAACAGGCGAGTCCTTGAGGGTTGCCGCGGACGAAAACTCTCCGGACAACGTGACCGTTTCGCTTCTCCGAGACCTCTTCCTCTTCAAGCGCAGTATCTCTGGCGGCTTCTTAAAGCCAGGAGAATAACCGGGAACCACGGAATACATGCCGCTCGGACGGTGGAGGCGGCTGAAAAGAGCCTAGCAGACCAAGGAAAATTCCGCGCTCAACTTGAAAGCCCCGCCTAGTAGCTGGGCGTGTTCCTCTTTTGCCCGCGGAAAAGGCAACCAATCCGAAGCGAGATCTTTCACGAAGATCTCATCCTTTTCCCCACGCACGCCCAGAGCTTCTTCCCCTCCCCTTTCAAAGCTCAGATAGGCAGCAGAACTCCGCTCGTAAGGGGAAAATAGAATAACTGGACACTTAAGGGTTCCTTTTTCCTTTAGAAAATTTGATTTTTATTACGAGATCCACTATTAAACATCCGGGACAAAAGACGAAGAGTTTAGAATTGTAAATCTGGATCCATTTGCTCTCTACCAGTTATTAATATTAGAAGGGTGAGAATTGGATTTCCCTTTTGTCTAGTAGAAATACAGCTTTATCACCCATGATTCCTTAGGGAAGTATTTCTCAACCTCGGACACTTTAAAAAATGTGTGGACTTCCAACTCCTAGATTTGTGAGCCATTCAGAGTTGCATAAGATGGGAGGCAAATAAATCTTTTACACAAATAATTTAATGGAATTTTTGACCACTGAATAAAAAAAATATGCATTTAATCCAACTAATAAAAATGCACATAGCAAGCCCAGGTCTGTTATAGCATATGCCAAAATAAACATATATTTATGATACAGGTTTCTTCCTTATTTGGTGCAATAGTCTTGATTATTCTAGAAATATATATTTTAAATATGATCACATGATCAGAAATCAAATAACAAAACATTGTAGACTTAAACATTAGACATTCTGAAATTGCCTTTGGGGATAAGTGTTGTACTTCTGCATAAACAAATGCAGGTTTATATCCCCAGATTCTAAATAACAGAACTTTAAAAGTAGATATTTGAAAACAGGGAAGACAAATAATACATCCAATTCTTTAAATCTGAATTGGAGACATCTCTTTATTGTATTGTGAAATGCTTTTCCAAGATGACAAGTTTATTCAGGTTTATTTCAATGTGCCTTGCTCTTTGTAAATGAAACTGAAGTTTATATGACAATTCTAATAAAGATAGAAACAAAAGGTAGTGAAAGAGAAAATTACAAAGTTACAATATGTTTCTCGTTCATGATGGAACATTAAAGAAAACATTCAGGCAAACCAAAAATCTAGACTAAGAAGTGTTTTTTGAGAAATCTTGGCCGTTACTTAGATTCATAGTAAACTCGTCCTACTTGATTTCACGCTTTGTCTAAACTTGGATCAAACATGTAGTTTTCTGTGACATCATAGGATTCTCCTTTCTTCATCTGAATGAGCATAGTCACCCCCTCCCCTCAAAATAAAAAAGCCATACAAAAGAAAGCAGTATACAATAGTCAAAGGTAAGTCCTATGGTTTTTAGACACATGAATTACATCTAATGTTATAAGGGACTCAACCTATAGTTATTAAGAACTGTTTCAGATATTGGCTGAAGACAATTGATAAATATTTAACAACTATGCAGAATATATTAACTTCACTTTTTACAGTGCCTTAGAAACTTCATAGTTGGACAACTTGTTTGTTTCTTGCTTGATTTTTCTGAACTAATTCCATAGAAACTTTAGCTTCATATAATGGTACAGGTTTATCCAGATGAGGCCTGAGAACAAAAATGATAAATGTACATTATTTGCTTTATCTATTACTTCACTCCCTACGAATCTTTACGCAGTGTATAGATATTAAGACGCCCACCCAAAAAGTATCAACAAATAAAACATAAAATAAAATTATTAAAGTATTACTGGTGTGAGGAAATACAGTCAGTCTCTAAAATTCTTCCCGAAGAGTCAGGTTTTTACCAGTTTTCAAAATGCCGTAAGAATGGAGGCCATTCTTGCCCTGCAGTTCATGCTGTTAAAAGGAGAGTCTCAAACAGAATGTTTGAAATCAAATCATATTTAACTGAAAATGTACACATACATTGTACAATTATAGCCTTAAACCTGATTTCTAGTAAACTTTTATAGGCTGTCGAGATCTATCAATATGCACATGGACTGTGAACAAATACTACATCTAGAAAGGCAACTTTCCAGATAATGCATGAGTAATCAATCCTAAGTGGGTTTACTTATATGCAGTTTGTCCTAAGAGAAAAATATACATGGATGATTTTTGACAACTTCCTAATTTCAATAATTAGAAAAAGAAATGAGCCCAGAATAGCCTGCACAACTTGGGACATACCAAGTAGCCTTGTGTGCATCCTGTTTTTTAAATAGTAATACATTTTCAAGGACAGCCTCCCCAAAAGAATGTTTCTGAGCACCTCCAAAATTCATTGCAAACTCCAGCACTTTCAATGCTCCATTAGCCACCAAACTTCTTATCAGCACTCCAAGTACAGTAGAACCTCTGGTCATGAATGCTTCTGACCACGACCAAATCGGGTACCGACCAAAAACTTCACAAAGTTTTTTAATCTAGTCACAAACACATACTCGGGTGGTGATCAAACATGACCCCTGACCCAGAAATTCCTGAAGACGAAACATTAGAAGACGAAATCGTCAAAGTTATGGAATGAATTATGGTCCTGACCAGAGGTTCTACTGTATTTCTTTGTGGCCCACAAGGATTTTAAAAGTATCAATGTGGCCCTTTCCCCTTTAAGTATTTTGCAGCCCTGATCTAGAATATCTACGATCTTTAGAGCTAATTGGGGCTAAAAGTTTTAATTATCATTTTCTCATCTTTTTAAAGCAGTTAATTGATAAAATACTTAAATGAGTATATTTTAAAATGCTTATAACACTCAAACACCAATTTATCCTTACTTGAAAACTCCACTTGATAACTTCTCCATTACATCTTCCAAAATGCGTATAGAAGAGGATAGTCAAGTGAAACACTATATAAAATGTTAGAGCTGTGCCAAGATCCGAGTTTGAAGGAGAAATGTGATTCATATTTGGTCATGCAAACTGTTCTCTCACAATCACCTTAAATCAAACACATGTCAGAGTAACTAGGGTACAAATTAACCTATCAAGGAACAATTAAGGAAGAACCTTTTTACACTGAAATACAGGTACTCCTTAACTTATGACTCATCATTTAATGTCTGCTCAAAGTTATAAAGATCCATAAAGCACTTCTGGCCATTGTAAAACATCACACTAGGCACCCATCATATTCTTGTGATCTGTGATTGGCAATTGTTTGTGCTTACAAACAGTTGCCAAGTATCCTGATCATGTGGTCGCTATTTGCAATCTTCTCTGACAGCTTCCCCAGAAAGACAGAGAAGATGCAAACTGCTGCCACTAGCCAATGAATTTCTTCTCCCCTCCATGGACACGGGAAGAAAATCCTTGGTTGGACTGCAGAAACGAAACTCAGATCTTCAGGATCCAGGGTTCATTTCGCTAGCTCAATGCAGGTGTTTCCTTCAGGATATGGAGGGGTATACATTCTGAAGATTCAAGCTCCATTCCTGCAACCTGTTGGGAGTTCCCTTCTACACATAGAGTTGCCTGCCCTCCTTCAATAGGAAGCTCACTTGTGCCAGGGAGGGATGTGGAGTGGAGAGAGAAAGCAATTATTTTATTGTTTCTAACCTGTATTTATATGCTTTCACTGAACATGCATTCCTAAGCTTTAGGAGAACCTACTAGTCCAAGGGTGTCAAACTCAAGGTCCACGAGCCAGAGCCGGCCTGTGATGAGGTCAAATCCGGTCTGTGTTGCCATCCTGGAAATTGTAAGGATCCGGCCTGCTTCACTTCAGCCCGGCCCACGGCATCCCAGCGTGCATACACACGCACAGGCCCAGTTCTCCGTCGCCGCGTGCAGAGCAACTAAAGTAGTTTGTGGGACTATGGTTAAAAAAAATAGTTCAGACCTTCCAACCTTGCGAGATCTTTTTTTTTTTCATGAGAAGTTGGAAGGTCTAAACTATTATTTTTACCGTAGTCCCAGACGACTTTAGTTGCTCTGCACGTGGCAGCGCCAAAAGGAGCTGGAAAGCTTAGTGAAGAGGGATGTGGCTGCCCTGGGTGGTGGTGGTGGGTGTTTGTGAGGGTTTGGTGGGGCGGATGTGGCAGCTCTGCCTTGCTTTGTCCTCCACCCTCCCCGCCTTGCTTCGTTCTTCACCACTTCTTCTCATTGCTTGCCTCCGTAATCTAGAAGGCTGAGCAGTGCACTGGTGTGACGGTCACAAAGCGAGGCGGTGGCGGGATGGAGTGCAAAGCAAGATGGGGTGGGTGCGGAGTTGGTGGCTTACCTGAGCGCCCTGCCAGCCAGGCACTGAAGTGCCGCTGCAGAGAGAGAGAGAGAGAGAGAGAGAGAGTGAGGGAGGGAGAGAGGGAGGGAGAAAGAGAGAGAGAGTGCAGAAGGGGCTCTCCAAACTGTGTGTGCGTTTGTATGAGAGAGCGAGTGTGCAATCCCTGCTTTAGTTTAAGCTGCTGCCGGTGGCGGTGGGGGAAAGGGGCAGGAGCCGTTTTTCTCCTCGTCCTCCCCATTGAAGCAGCGGCAATGATTGCCCCCCTCCCCAACCAGCCAGCCAGCCCCAGCTGACCTGCTCCCTGCCTGGCCAGCTGGCACAAAGCCTCGCTGTTCTTCTCTTCCTCCTCCTCCTCCTCCCGCCCAAGCAGCAGCAGGCTCCGCGGGACAGAGTCTCATTCCTGCCCCGGCACAGTGAACTCTGGTGGGCTGGACGTGAGTGTGAAGGGCCTGGCCCCACAGTGCTTCCACGCTCAGTTGATGGCTCCATTCAGCCTTGAAACAGTAAGGCTGCCCACATAAGTGAGCAGTGCACCAGGGCCACTGACAGCGTTGGTTCCTGCACCCAGCCAATTCCGATTCCACGGCCGGCCTTGCTGTTTGGAGGCTGAATGGAACCTTCAACTGAGCAAGGAAGCAATGAAGCTATGAAGACAATAAACACTTTGAAGACGTTAAAAAAAAATCACACATATTTGCCTGACCATTTTGTTTGGCAATGTAGCGTATAAATATTTCACAAATAATTAAATAGGTAAATTATTTAAATTAAAAACATCCATACAAGTAATACTATTTATATGTTACACTACAATTAGTCCTCGACTTACAATCACAATCAGGACTAGAATTTTGGTTACTAAGTAACGCAATTATTAAGCAAGTCATCATGAGATGGGACTCGATTTTAAATCTCTTTGATAAAAGGGCAAAATCTTTTGTTAGTCCATTTTTACATCTCCAGACATCAATCAAACTTAAAGCCGACCAATACTTTAGGTTTGATCGATATTTGGAGGTATAAAAAAGGGGCTTGATTTTACAACAATTTTTATTCTGGTAGTTAAGAGAATCATATGGTCGCTAAATGATTCACATAATGAGTCATGGTGGCGCAGTGGTTAGAGTGCATTACTGCAGGCTACTTCTGCTGACTGCCGGCTGACTGCAATTTGGCAGTTCGAATCTCACCAGGCTCAAGGTTGACTC
>JANHFL010009372.1:105857-116701 GCA_032468155.1 Oxyrhabdium leporinum | reverse complement strand
AGATCGTTTCGGTTTTCCAATTCTGTGCAAATACAATTCTAGCTGCAGTTAATACATGAATAATTGGATATGTATTTTCTTTACTCAAAGAATAAAAACCATATAATTTTACATCTTTTACATATCTAAATTGTATTTGCTTCTTTTACTCTTCTTATCTTGAATCATATTTTAACGTGCCAGTTAAATATATATATATATATATATATATATATGTGTGTGTGTGTGTGTGTGTGTGTATATGTATATATATATACACGGTATATTTACCGTGTTTCTCCAAAAAGACGACCCACCTTGAAAAGAAGCCCTAACACGTTTTTGAGCGCATGTGATCAAATTAAGCTCCCTCCACAAAATTAGCCCTAATTAAGACCCCGCCCACCCCGGGGTGCAGGGAGTGGGGCAGGGCACACAGGTAAAAAAATAAGCTAGGGTGGGGATGGGGGTGGTGGAGCTGCCCTACTCACCACGCCTTGCACAGCCCAACACCAGCCTCACCTTCTTCTGCGGCCACTTCTTCTGCGGCCCCTTGCCCCCACTTGCATGTATCACCCCGGCCTCCATTTCGTCTTCAGATGCCTGCTGGAAAGCCCTCCGCAGCTGATAATAGAGCTCCGGATCAGTCTGTTATCGACTGCAGAGGGCTTTCCGGCAGGCATTTGAGCTCCATTTTTGCTGTCAGAGACACCACGAGCCGGTCGGTCGCTGTTTCCAGGGCGGCCCCATGAGCCACATCTAAGCACCCTGTGGGCCGGATCCGGCCCGTGGGCCTTGAGTTTGACACCCCTGCTTTATGCTCTCTCAAGTATAATTTCGGTGGCTTTTATTGATAAGTTTTTTTATTGTTCTTTTTTTATTGTTCTCTGTGCGTAGAACCACAGAATAGAGTTTCATTCATAGCCTTTTATATTGCTATCCAGAAGGCACCACTTCTCCAGCAGCCTTTTTATACATCTAAGGTTTTGTCTCGTTTCTGTCTGTTTTCCAGTTTGTAATTTGTAATGTTTGTTTGTTGTTTGCTTATTTACTTACTATTTACTAAATGTATACGCCACCTGACTCTCAGTGATTCTGGACAATTTGCAACTGGTTAAAAAGCATTGAAACAACAGTCGGGTGGGGCCGTTCAAATCTTGGGGGAAACTTCAAACCTAGCAGAAACGTTCCCCCCCCAATTACTATTTTTCTTTTCCTGAGTTACTGGCCTGTCATAACGAAATAGTGCACCGAGAGATTTATTTTTTTAATATAAAAAAAAAATCTACTTGGTGAAAAACGAGATAGTCTGGAGCGTTATAGCCACAGTGATTGTAGGTCCTTTATTTTAAAAAACACTTTTGTCTCTTTATTCTGGTCAGTTAACTTTTACCATACAAATGGTGTTACTAACTTGTTAATTCCTGCTTCTGATAACTTCATAGTTTTTCATGTTTTTAGACATTTTTAATTAAAATATGCTTTAAAATAATGTTTTTCTTGGTTTTGCTTTTGAATTTGTCTTTGTATAAAGACAAATTTAATGAGCCACGGTGGCGCAGTGATTAGAGTGCAGTACTGCAGGCAACTTCTGCTGACTGCCGGCTATCTGCAATTTGGCAGTTCATATCTCACCAGGCTCAAGGTTGACTCAGCCTTCCATCCTTCCAAGGTGGGTAAAATGAGGACCCAAATTGTTGGGGACAACATGCTGACTCTGTAAACCACTTAGAAAGGGCATAAAGCACTGTAAAATTATATAAGTCTAAGTGCTATTGCTATAATCATTAAGCAAATCCAGCTTCCTTAACTAGCTTTTCAGAAGCCAGTTGGAAAAGTTTCAAATTGCTATCAGGATGCTACAACTGTTGTAAGTGGAAACATGTTGCCAAGTGCCCAAATAGTGATTATGTGACCTCGGGGATGGTGCAACTCATAACTTTGAGGTTGAGTTGTAGGTCAATTTTTCCAAGGCTGCCAAAACTTTAAACTGTTGTTAAATGAGGGCTCATAAATCAAGGACTGCCAGTTGGTTCATATGTAATTCAGTTTTTTTACTCCCACCCTTAAAGGCCTTTGTGTCTTAGAGGGTAGATACCTAGGGGACCACTTCTCTCTTATTCTTCCTGCTTGGCCAGTAATATTTGCCAAAGACAACATGCTCTGGATCCCATCAACAAAGGGATCAGGTTGTAAGACACAAGAGATGTTTTTCTGCAGCCATCTTTGCCAGCGAAACAAGGACACTAACTTCACAATTGATACAAAACATGACATATAAATACTATGATATATAAATACAATAAAAATTATGTATTAGAAAGGATATACAGATATTTCCCTTGTTGCATACTTGACAAATTCCAGATTTCATCATTCAGAAAAGAAACTGAAGCACCTTTCAGGAAAAGATATCGACAATCTGGAGGATCCAACTTTTAAAAAGGGAAAAAATAGTGAAGCTAACTTACTTAGAATAAAAACAGCATAAACAAAGAACATTAGTTGATGGTTAACCAAGTTTTTTCTAAGAGAAAATATCATTTTCAACATCTATATTTATTCCAAAAATATATGATATATGGTGCATTCCATATACAATATATTAGAATTTCAACTTCCATATTATCTAGAACTGAATGCAAATTAAAGTCTGATGGAGCTGGAAAATATCAGAATGGGAAAGGCTGGTCTGACTATAATTGTTTCAGCAATTTCTTCTTACCTGAAGATTTTTTTCAGTCGTAATCCAGTGGCCTCCAGCACTGAGTAACGTAATGATGTCATGCTTGTGGGGTAGCAATTGTTGTGAAGTTATTTCATTTTCTTTATTATGCAGTCTCACTAAAAACAAATTAAATACACTTTCTAAAAATGGAAGATGAGCTAGAACTGAAAAGATGTGCATATCAATAAATTCATATTTTTTCAGAATGCAGTTTTTCATTGTACTACATGAACCTTGTCTTCTTCTTTTTTTACTCCACCAGGCTCAAATTATTGTATTTCTGACACATATATGAAGACTTGTCACTATTTTGCCATAAAAAGTATACCTGATCCCAATGACTTGAAAACTCGTAGATGAATAAATAGTCATAGCTTGAAATATATATCCATATAAGCATTTCAGTCTAAGCTGTTAGTATATAACCTGCTCTGAGGTATCACTGGTACAAATGCACTACTGTACCTTTTTAAATACTGTTTTCCCAAAAAGATTTTGTGTTTCATGGCTTATAACAAAATATCACAGCCAAAGGGCAAAAACCACAGGAATGAACTAATTTAATTATCTTGGCAGTATCCTTTGACTATTGCTAGAGTAGTTAACTGTACAATAGCAAAGGCAAGCTGTGCTTTTAGAAGAGTGTGCTCTACTATATCAAGCTTACAAAGCAAGGCACAATGGTGAAGCACAACATAAGCATGAGCTGTGTACAACCAGAGCCACAAGTGTAACAACTACAGTGCTTACATGCCTCTCCAAATATGCAAAAACATTCTGTTCCTGAATTGGCCTGATCAGTTGCCTTCACCCCCACTATTTAATCTTTGATCCTTACAAAATCAACAGATCTTCTTCCTAAACTACCACTTGGATAAAAACACAACTTTTCATGACCTTGCTTTCCGTTTATTAAATGTCAAATTCTAATATAGTTTATATAATTTTAATCTTAGGATATATATTATACTAACAATGTGCTTCTCTAGGTAGAATCATCCTGCAAGTGTGTTCATCCAAGCAGGGGATTATCTTTCCTCGCCATAAGTGAGATCAGCAGTGTTTCTTACTTATGCAACTGCTATGTGAAACAGTCCCTCCCTCAAGACTGGATGGACACAGATTTTATCATCATTCCACAAAGCACAAAGCAATAAAAACTGACCTGCCCAGTATGGAGTTAAAGCAACCAAGATTGATGGCACTCATATATGATATAGTTAGGTATTATAGTTTTTTTTACTGATGATTTGTCTTTATGGAGATGACATTCTTATTTTATTGTGTACTTAGTATTCTACACTGCTGCCAATTGCATGATTCATTGCTACAGGAAGCAAATAAAGAAAACATACAGTACAGGTATTTCTGCTGCTAAGCAAGACAGTTGTTAATTGAGTTTTGCCCTATTCTACAACCTTTCTCGCCATAGTTGTTAAGTGACTCATTGCAATTGTTAAGTTATTAACACGGTGACTCTAGCTTCTACACTGACTGCACCAGGATTATAACAGTACAAGACAGCCTTTGATGAATAATTTCTGGACTATTATCTGCAGATTCCCAGTGTCTTTTCCATACCCAGCAACAGCATGCTGTTGCTTTTAATTTTTTCCCCTCTTTTTCTTCAAGCCTTCCTACTTTTGCTGAGGAACACATTCAAGAAAAGTCTCCTGAAAGGAACGAGCTGCAGCAAAGCTGAAATTGTTAATCTGTCCAGTGACTGCGGCTCCATTACCAGCATTCTGGCATGGGATAATTAGACAAATCTCCAACTATCGTTGCAGCAAGGTTTGGAGAAGACTTGGTCACTGCCCATATCATCATATCATAAACCCATTATGTATCTCAGACAATACAGGTATTTCTCGACTTAATGATCACAATGAACTCAAAATTTCTGTTGCTAAGCCAGACAGTAGTTAAGTGAGTTTTGCCCCATTTTACCACCTTTCCTGCCATAGTTCTTAAGTGAATCACTGCAATTGTTACATTAATAATATGGTTGTTAAGTGAATCTGGCTTCCCCAATTGACTTCGCTTGTCAGAAGGTTACAAAAGGTAATCACATGACCCCAGAACATTGCAACTGTCGTAAATATGAACTAGTTATCAAGCATCCAAATTTTGATCAGGTGACCACAGGGATACTGCAATGGTCATAAGTGTGAGTAACAGTCATAGGTCACTTTTTTCAGTGCTATTGTAACTTCAAATGGTCACTCAACAAATGGTTGTAAGTCAAGGACTGCCTATAGTTATATTTACAATTATGGCTCTAATTGTATTATTTCATTATGCAATCTAGCCAGTATACTTCTATGCTTAGAAATATTATTTTATTATTTTAATTTGTAGTTAGCACTGGAAGACAGAGAAAAACATGCAATCCATCCCCAAATGTACAAGCAATAATCCAAAACATTGTAACATGGACTCTTAAAGTTTGCAATGCTGTTTAAAAGATTCAGATAAGGTGAGTATTTTCACCTGACAACTAATCAAGTTTTCTTGAAGAGTATATTTCATAAATGGGTAATCACAATTCAAGCAGGCCCTTTCCTTTAGCGACTTACCACCTTCATTTGGTAAAGACATTCAAAGAACCTTCAAGAATGATATTTAAACCCAGGATACTTAAATTGGAAAGAATTCATTTCTCCAGATACTTTGGTCTCACTGGATGCTTTGGAGACCATCAACATTTTCTAAAGCAAAATTGAAACTTAGTAGACATATTCTGAATTAACTGAAGCTCAATATCATTTTCAAAGAGAGATCCATGAAGAAACATTGAGCAATATAATTGTTATACAGGAGGATATGGTTTTACAATAAAACCATAAATTGTTTACATAAGTTAATAGAACTTGGAAGTATTTTCTGAAACAGAGTTTTGGAATAATTACGGACCTCCTGCATCAATGATGATATCCACTCCTAGTTCACCTATCTCCTCTAAACAGCTTTCTGTCAAGTCATATTTTCCATTCGAGACATCTATAATCCGAACTGAATGGGTGGGAAGATAAAATACAATAAATATTTAGGCACATGTTGTTTTAAAAATCATTCCAAATACCAATATACATAAAATAAAAAAGTATATTTTCTTTAAAAAGATTTATAGTCAATGTAGGTAGGGAATAACCAGTTATCAAAAACTTAGAGCTGTTCCTTCTCAACACAGTAAACGTAAACAGTGCAGACAAAAGTTTCATATCCTTGCTCTACTATGTTCTTTGGGGTTTCCTGATTTTTTATATGCTATTTGGGAAGCATATAAAAGTGTTTCAAGGACCAGTAATAACAGTTACTTTTTATGAAAATTCCTTACAAGACATAAAAATAAGCCCCCAACCATGAACAAAACATTAAAAAAAGCAGAAAACAAAATTCCTTACAAGACATAAAAATAAGCCCCCAACCATGAACAAAACATTAAAAAAAGCAGAAAACAAAATACATCATGAAAGACATACTGCAAAAAGATATGTAAAAACGACTGCTTTCAAACCATGTATTAAAGTTTATGCACATGGAATCAAATTGATAGGTCTTTCCATATTGTCAATAGAGCCAATTCAAAGGTTAAGTGTATACTTTTAGTAGAGGACTGGGAGAGTAACAACTGGCATATAAAATGTGAGATCTTCAGAGAAATTGCTTGTTTTTTTACTTCCCCACCTTGCAGAGCAGTGAGATTAGAGAGGAAGGGATTACAAGAGAGTAAGCAGGCATGCAATGGGAATATCCTGAGCTGTTTCCAGGGCATGCTCATGGCTATTGCTATCAGCACATTGCTTTTGCTTGTATTCCTGTGTTTCTGCTTACTCTTTTGTTATCCATTCCTCCCCAAACTCTCTGCTCTGTAAAGGGGAAAAAAAACAGGAACAGGATTGTAGACTGTCTATGATGGCAATTACAAGATATAGGGATGTTGCAAAGCTGATAAATGCAGGCATTGCTTGTAAAGTTATTTTTTCAGCACTATTGCAACTTCGAATGATCACAGAATGAGGCACTCAGTAACCAGACTACCTGTATTGCTACATGCCTCTCAAAGCATCGGTGGCATTCTAATACTGCTTTTATGTGACAAACAAGAAATGCATCTTTTCAGGCCTCAAGGATGAACTTTCTTTTAGGAAAACATATTTTAATATATTTTTTCAGTTTTCAGTAATACAGAAAATATTACACGCGATCATAAGTCAGCCATAAGTAAACTTGGAATTTCATTAAGTCTAAGGTTGCTACACTAAATCTGAATAACCAAGACAAAAGATAAATATTAAAATTAAATAAAAGATGGAAGGGATGAACACTGCATATTATGTGCAGGTCTCATTAAATTCTGTGAGCTTTTACAATCCTGAGTTCCTAAAGTTTTTATTAAAATATTGAAAATCTCCTGTCATTGGGTATTAATAATTAGAAACAATTTCTTACATAGTGGGCATTTACCTGAAGTTATGATCAAAGTCTACACAATGTAACCTCTCAAGTTTGACATCCTTTCCATTACTCTTTCCCTTGTCAATTTCATACAGAGACCAGATCAGAATTTTCCCAAAATTATTGGCAAAAAATAGCTACCTTAACTGTGTTTGTCTGAGTAAGACACACTGGATCAGTTCACATAATACACCACTAGGCAATAAAGCTGGCTTCTTGGTGAATAGGTGAGGCCAATAATCAGCTCATGCCATGATTGGGAAAGCTCACCATAAATATGTTGCAAACTGTCTGCCCAAAATAAGCCAGAAGTCAAAACCTTTTACAAATATAAAAACAAACCTTGGTTTTCTTCTTTCTTCTTCAGAATGAAATAATTCGCTGCTGTATTGATAATTATACTGAATTTAGCTAATCTATTTTTTTGCCTTAGAACTATAGCTATGTGTAGTAATTGAACAGAATTGCTACATTCCAATTCCTATTTTTCCCCAGAAGAGATATGAAAGTTCATTGTTACCTATGGTAAATCTTATTCAAAGATTGATTTCTAAGTACTAGTATTTTTATTTGATAGTTTAAATACTTTTATGCTGTTTATCATCAAAATTTATAGTTTTCATTATGAGCCAGATGCTAAAATGTTGGTAATTTGTGTGTGCAAGCGTAAGATGTATTTGAAAAGTATAATTTGGATAGATGACATAGAATAATACTCTATTTCAGTTTCCTAGATGCCAGCCGTTATGAACTTATGAAGGTTTATAAACCTTTAAAATGCTCTGAATTAGGTCTTTTCATTCAGTTTAGTATAAAACAATTTAACTTACCTACAGAAGAAACAATCCTCTCAAGACACTGTTTGTCTTCAAGATTATACACAGTAGAAATCACCTTGGCACCTCTGTGTTGTGCTAATTGAATAGCTATTGTACCAAATGACTGCAGAAAAACAACGGTTATGTACATTTATTAATACATCTATATCTAGTTGCATTAGAGTATATTGGAAAAAAAAACTCAAATCCTACATTCATACTGTAAAAGAGCTCCTAGCTCTATCTGGAACATCAGAAACCTTGAAATTTGTACTTTTCTTCATTTTTAGCAGCATAAAAGAGCATAAAAGATGCCTTGAGAAAAATTACTGTTTCTATATGATACAGTAAATCCAAGACTACAACATCGCAGAGAATTAACTAGTCTCTACATGACATGCTAGCAAAAGAAAACCTACACATTATCCAGAACCTAGTTCCATTGTTCCAAAAATTCAGTTAAAATCTTTTTTCCTATATCACTCATTGGTTCTGTATTTTGGGACAACACAGAAGAAGCCTTCTCTGTCTTTTTAATATGTCAGCTCTTCAATATTGAAAAAAGCACTAGAATGTTTTCAGTTTTACCTTCGTTAAAGTAAATATACCCTGTTCCTTCAACTTTTCCCCACTGGAATAATTTTTCTTAACCCTGAACATTTTCATTACTTTCCATTGCATCCATTCCAATTTTTGTTAAGGTATGAGATCCTGACTTTTGAGATTTTTAAATTTTAAATTTATTTTAACAACTTGTATGGCTGGCTAATTTACATAGTAATCTTAGGTGACTGACAACCAATATAAAAAAGATGATGCCTTTTCACCAGGTGCCATACTATGGACCCATACCATTCATACTTCTGTCCATACATGCATGTGCAAGCACAAGCATGCACACACAGAGATGCAAAATAAGATGAAATTATTGCTTCTCCATGCTTTTGAAACTTGTGGTTCTGTTAATGTAGCCACAAAACAGGTACTTTTTAAAAATCATTATCAGGTGACACTTGCCATTGACTATAATTCATAAATCTAGGTAAGCTGAATTACTGCATCCCATTCCAATGCTGTACTTGATTTTCTTGCATTTCTATTTCATTTTATTTTGTTTCATTAGTTTCAGCCATGTTTCCTATTTTATTGTTTTATCCGATTCTTATTTGATAGATACACATCTTTCTATATTTTGCTTGGCTGAGATGCAAGTGTAAGAAATGTTGTAGAAATTAGTGGAATTTAGTTTTCTGTGCAAAAAAGCATATTTCATTGGAATTTACAGAATCACCCTATAATAGCCCTCCCCCTAGCAAATAGATATTATTTCTTTCCCCCATTCATTTAAATGGCACAAACTAAGGTGCTACACATGTTAATTTAAGTAGCACAGACTAAGGTGATCATTTGGAAAAAAGAACAAGAATAATTCCAGTTGTGTGAACAGAAGGCTGCTTTAGCAACATTGGATTTAACCCACTGAATGTTTGGTTCTAATAAATATTTTTCAGAATATTTAAGTTCAATGGCATTTTTGTACATACACTTGCACCATCCATTATCAACACGTTTTTTCCATCAGAAACATGGGACAGATAATGTAGAGCTGTATATGCACGAAGACCATCACGAATGGCCCCAGCTGATTCCAACCAGGAGATTTTTTCAGGTTTGTGAACTATTTCACAAGGAAGAAAGTTTGGTGATAGACTTTATAGCAGTGTTGAAGCATACAGATGGTCCTTGACTGACAACCATTTGTTTAGTGATCATTCAAAGTTACAATGGCACTGAAAAAAGTGACTTATGACCATTTTTCACACTTATGACCATTGCATGGTCACCCCATGATCACGGGATCAAAATTTGGAGGCTTGGCAACTAGCATGTATTTATGCCAATTGCAGTGTCCCAGGATCATGTGATCGCCTTTTGTGACCTTCTGACAAGCAAAGTCAATGGGCAACTGAGATCCAGTTAATAACTGTGACAAGAAAGGCTGTAAAATGGGAAATTGCTTAGCAATGGAAATTTTGGTCTCAGTTGTGGTTGTAAGTCGAAGGCTACCTGTATATTATTCATCTAAACAAAAAAACTGAAATGAAACATTCAATTTGCTATACCTATGAAATCATTATCACACGAAAGTATTCAACATCCTCCCTTTTCCATTTGTTTCTCTATTAACAAATCTGATATATTGATTTTAGCTGATCAACTATCAGATGTTTTAGAATAATGTTAATTTGACAATGATGTCAAGACATGAACATTTGAAAAAAATCAAAAAATCAAAAGTAGTTGAGTAAATTGTTTTATAAAATAACAATTTGTATTATTATTGGTTATCTTGTTTCGAGTGCTAGGTTAGGCTTCAAATACATATGTTAAACAATATACTTTACAGTTGAGAATCTAGAAGTTACATTCAGAATATAATATGAAATTTGACTGAAATTGTTCCAAACCAGTTTCAAAATTATAGAAATACAAGGGCAAACTGCAATATAGATACTATACAAACCTATGCATGTCATCTAACTATATGAGGCTGTATTTTCCTGTAAATTCTATATATCTATATGATTTACAGTATGTATAACACTTACAAATTTACAAACATAGCTCCAAATTGAAATGCAAACATTTCTCTATTTCAAAGCAAACCCTTGTAATGGGGCACATTTTCTAACATGCAGAATAAATTTTACAAATGTTTTGCATTGCAATGTGGAAGATTTCAAAATATGCTTTTCCACAATATACTAAAGTCATCATGGCTGAGTGCACCTTAATTCCAGACCCAATGCTCTTTCCACCCATTGTTGTTGTTTTTTTTTGGGGGGGGGGGGACACAAGGG
>JANHFL010009372.1:55192-96667 GCA_032468155.1 Oxyrhabdium leporinum | reverse complement strand
AGAGATGATGGATAGCAAAGACTTTTCTTTAAAAACAAGATTGGCTGTACTAAAAATTAGAATAGACTAAAAAATTACAAATAGGGGGAATATTGTTATACATATCTTTATATAATACTACTAGAGTGAAGATTAGAGGTTAAGATCAGATCTTAAAAAAGGATGTTATCAGATATGCTCCAAAATATTATTATTATTAGAATGATGTAACAAATATTGAATAAATGAAAAAATGAAGGATTAAGTACTGATTCAGATATGTATAATAACATTAGACCATGTAAGTTTGATTAATGTAGTAATTTCCATTTCCATTAATATTTCTTTTAGTGTATCAAAATGAATGCTACTCAGCCATCACACTGTCCATGCAATAATGTTGATGCATGTTTTAAAAAATAAAAAACTTTATATATAAAAAAAGAAAAATAACAGAACAAACAAATCGAGGGTGCTGGATAGGCAGTCCAACAGCGTTAGGCCCCAAATTTGAAAGCTTCTTACCTTGCCTTTTGCAAAACTCTAATGCTTCATAAAAGTTCAGATTCTCAAAAACAGTGGAAAAGCTGTAGCAATTGCTATTAAATCTTATCCAAGGCACGGTCTTTTCATCACACAATTCCTTATTTTCTATTGATTTCTTCTCTGTGACAAGAGGAACAAGTGGAAGTATTTTTTCAGCATTATCACAAACATCACATTTGTTCATAAAGTTTGCATTTTTAAAAATTAATTTGTTGAACCACATGATTTTAATGTCAGTCATGATTTTGTATAACCTGTGCCTTGGCATTGGCAGAAAATTGGGCAGTTCTGCTATTAGCTTGTGTTCTAATGAATCCCACTCCCTCCAACTTTTCAAGCATCACACCTAATTTTTAATATCCCTGATTCAATTGCTACTTTCAAATAAGCCAAAATGGGTTATATTTACCAAAAGCGTTCCAATGTTTAACGTAAGAGCCAACTTACTTGGTGAAATATGGCAAATTGCACCGTTCAAAAGCTCTTCACAGACAGTATTTTTCCAATGTCCATTAATATCAATGTAAACACAGTGTCCCGGACTTTGTGTTTCCTCTTCTCCCCAAAATGTAAAAAAAGGCCTGGCGCCATCTGACCACTCAAAGTGGAGGCCATTCTGCCAAAAGAAGTATTTGATTTGTCTCTGCAGGTCATTAAATCAAGAGGCTTTTATGCAGCAACTGCAATTTGATGAGGTACTTCATGCTACAGAAATGAAGCAATTCTGCTTGAAGTGAGGAGCTATTTTAGATTCTTGAGTGAAGCGATCTGGTCTTGTCCAGTAGTTCCAGTTATCCGGAGGAGACTTCAGAGCATTTTCTAAAGCCTCTCCCAGTTAAGAGAGCTGCCAGATAAGAAGCTTAAGAGCAACATAAGATGAAGCACCGTGCCTGCTTTACTTTTTTGGAGCAGGGGGCGAGGGTCTGTTACTCCATAAAGCAGCTTCTAAGGGAGGTTTCACATGAAGCTTTTTTTTGGAAGATAAGTATCTCTACCAAGCTTGTCTTTTTACTACTTACTTGGGGTTAGTATACTTTATGCACTCTCTTTTCCAAGAAAGGGATGTAAATGATTAGAAAAGTTATTTTCCCTTGTTTAATATTCACAGAAAACTACTGATCATTTTTTTTTTAAAGGAAGCTGCTTTATCCTATGTCAGATCCTTGAACCGTCTTTCTCTTGCCAATACTGAGATTTCAGATAGGAGTGTTCCATTTCTTGCCTACAAAAGACAGTGTTATCAATGAAATGAGGCCTTTCCCAGTTTAAAAATGAAATGTTTTTCAATGTATAGTGACAAACAAAGACATTGACAAATATGAAGTGTGATCAAGTTATTTTTAAGGTTCGGTTTTCATAGATATTAAAGCATATTAAGGAATCGAGAAATCAGTTCCCTGCAGGGCAAAAGTCATCTCTAGAACATTTTTAACCCAGTACAATATTTCCCCCTGCTGAGTGGAAAGGAAATTCTCTCTTCTGCATGCAAACCCTTTTGTCATCCTAAAATGATGCCATCCTGAGTGTTGGAGACATCCTGCGTGGAAGAGCTCTCAAAATGGTGTATACAGTCCACCAGCAGAGATGTTACCTATGCCATGTCATGATGTAGGAGGTTTTATGTCTTACATCCTTCCTGGGGTGGAACTGAAATTTCTATGTTTTACATAGCCACGTGCAGTTTTCATTTTCACTGATCACCTAGAAGCAACATATGATCAGTTTCATCCCCTTTAGTCACAGTGGCGCACTGGTTAGAGTGCAATACTGCAGGGTACTTCTGCTGACTGCCTGCAATTTGGCAGTTCAAATCTCACCAGACTCAAGGCTGATTCAGCCTTCCATCCTTCCGAGGTGGGCAAAATGAAAACTCGAATTGTTGGGGGCAATATGCTAACTCTGTAAACCGCTTAGAGTGGGCTATAAAGCACTGTAAAGTGGTATATAAGTCTAAGTGCTATTGCTATTGATATTTAGGATGCACCCAATGTGGGTAGTCAGCTGTTAATTGTATGGGGTTCAAGGGAAGGATATATATCCTCATGTCATGTACACCAGCGGCCTCCAACTTTTTGGGCACCATTCTGAGAACTTCTATATATCCTTCCCTTGAGCCCCATACAAAAATTTTCCATGGACTGCAGGATGGAGCTTAGCTTGCTTCTGCGGCCCAGTTTCTGGCATGCCAGGGGTTGCGGACTCATGATGTACACCACTATCCATGTCTGATGAAATTACAAAGAAGGTGAAACCAGTCAAGTGATACCTCCTGGTAATCAATGTAATTGGACAGGATAAAAGAACCCCTAACCTTAGCCCACCTTTGTCCTCCACAAGGGAAGGTAGATAAAACATGACTTCATCATTGCTGCTTTTATAACAGAATTCCACCCTGGAATAAAACATGAAAACTCCAGGTCTACAATTTTTATATTCCTTTTAACCGTATTACTGTTGTTGTTAGGAACATTGTTAGGAAGTACATTTACCTTACACTAAACTTTGCCTTAAATATTATCTTCACTGAGTTAAATTCACAAAGGTTTAAACTCCAAAGTATTTTTGCATACAGTTGCTGGACATCTTTAGTTACTCTCCTGATAAATAAAATTTGAATGCACTTAATAAACTACGTCAATTTGACAAAAATTTGAAATACGTACATCTGAAGTGAACAAGCCAATCCAGTGAGCGTAACCCACTCGATTTATCATCACGGTAAGGAAAGCTTGGTGGTAGTAGTCTGTAATGCTGACCAATTCGGCCCCAATTTGTTTGCACATTTGTGAAGCCATGTACCAAGTCATACTGCCATTGATCAATGTATATGTCCTATTTGCATATTCTAAAGTATCTGGGATTGGGTACATCACCGAAGGATCAATGATATGTCTAGAGGTATCTGTGAAAGAGAAGATCAAGAGTCATTTGAAAAAAAATTAAAAAGCTCAATATTAAGACATTAAAGATTTTCAAACAAGCTATAGTGGGTAAAATGAGGACCCAAATTGTTGGGGGCAATATGCTGACTCTGTAAACCCCTTAGAGAGGGCTGTAAAGCACTGTAAAGTGGTATATAAGTCTAAGTGCTATTGCTATTGCTATAGCCATCTCTGAAAGAAATATACGTGACAAATATTGCAAGCTATTAGAGTTGTGAGAGGGCAGGCGGCCTGAGATTAGCTAGCACCTCGGCTGATGGTACCTGCCCCTTTAAGACCTCTCCCAGGCCAGACAAGCTGCTTAGCAAAGAGCAGCTATAAAAGCCCTGCAGCAAAGCAGCTGGGTATGTTGTGTTGGTTGTGGTCATTGATGTGCTAGTTTTGGAGAAGTAGTGGGTGCAGAAGGGCTCCGGGAATGAGAAGGGTTGTGGATTTTTTAATCCAAATAGGAAACTGGAAGCAACCTAAGGGAAAAGGAGAGTTGGAGAAGCTCACTCCTGATAATAAAACAGCTTCTTGGATGAGAAGTGGATCTTCCCAGGAGACCTAGGAAGGGTATGGAATCAAACTGGGATTACTACCCAAGGATCTGCCAATGTCTGATACCTGGGTGGCTAACAGCAGTGGTGGTGCAGTGGTTAGAATGCAGTATTGCAGGCTAATTCTGCTGACTGCCAGCAGTTTGGCAGTTCGAGTATCATTAACTCCAGGTTGACTCAGCCTTCCATCCTTCCGAGGTCAGTAAAATGAAGACACAGATGGGGAAAATATGCTCTGTAAACTGCTTAGAGAGGGCTGTAAAGCACTGTGAAGTGGTATATTTAGATCCATATCCCTCCTGGCTTGTGAAAGCTTCCCAGGAGGTGACAGGCGGGTGGACTCTGGCGGTGATTAATGCTTCCCTACAGGAGGGGACGGTGTCCCAGTACTTTAAGGAGGCTGTGGTCTGCCCTCTTCTTAAGAAACAATCGCTGGACTCCACCCGGTTTGATAATTTCCAACCTGTCTCCAATCTTCCCTTTTTGGGGAAGGTTGTTGAGAAGGTGGTAGCGTGGCAGCTCCAGAGGTTTCTGGATGAAATGGATTATCTCGACCCCTACCAGTCTGGATTCAGGCCTGGATTTGGGACAGAATAGGATACATCAGATCTTGAGCTTGAAAATTAAATTTGTTTGATATTTAAGCACAAATAGTTAGACACAATTGTGTCAATTTTAGGAGCTCTGCCTCTAAACATAGGACAATATTGTTTCATTTATCTTAGAAAGTTGGTTTGTAGTCTCTCTGGCTTGTAATAGCTGATGCCTGGGTTTACTTGGGTTTTGTCTGGGACTTGTGACAATGTCTTGGTTTCAAAAACTTTCAGTACAACTGGTAAACTTGCTACTGAACTCTTCTGAGCATCCAAAGCAACCTACGCAGTATAAGCATGTCACTTCTTCAAATATTGCAGTTCAAAGCCCAGATTCTTAACAAATGGAACATGCTGCATTTTATGCTCTTTAAGACTCAAAGTCCATTTTAACACAAATGCATGACCTTTATTTTCTTATAGTTAATCTGTAATAAGTGTTCCTTAGAGAAATAGGTGTGTTCCCATATGGCCAACTGTGTCTGCAATAATATTGCAGTATTATATGCATATAAAGAAGTATACTGTAAGTATATATGTGTATCCCAGTTTTGAGGAAATAACCTACCACACTGCTGTAAAACTTTGAATAATAATAGGTACAAAATACATCCTTATTTATCCTCTTACTAGTTGGTGCTGAATTGGAGAGAGGGCTGCTCTGTATATCTCATTTTTAGGATAGTATTCTTGTGAAGAGCATATAGTAGGGTAACTCTCTATTGATTGGAGATGCCTTAAGCTTATGACCTAGTCCTAGAGATACAATCAAAGGGCTGCTTAAGATTAAACTGGGCAAAAAGACTTGATTTAGGTGGCTAGATATACTGTTCAATTTAACACTGGGAAAGTATCAGCCCCTGATCGAATACAGAAATCTGAACAGATGGGTAAGATAGCAATGTAACTCACCTTTTCCAGGAAGATGAACTCTCTTTCTTTTTCAGAATTCTGCTGCCAATATAAGCCTTTCATAGTGATCTTTAAAATTCAGAGAAGAAAATAAAATATCTGTTGATATAAAATTCAGATGTTAGAAATTTTTCAGGTCAGATATACCCTAACCCTAACCAATTTCTATCTATATATTAGGCAAGTTTTGGTAAACTTCTAAAGTTTTACCAAAAAGTTTGTGGATATTAACCTACACATTACATATGAAGATAAAAGTGTAGTTTTCGGTATTACTTCCCATTCAAAAACTAATGCCAAACTGTATGCGACATCAGTCAGGTTGAATAACATGCTCACAAGATGTTACCTTATTAGACTCTAGTTTGTGATGCTATTTATTTTATTTATCAGATTTGTATAGCCATTCCTCTTTCAGAAACAACTGTTATAAAAATGCAGCTGTGATTAGTTTGATTCAATGTGCTGCACAATACATGCAACATGGTAAGTTTATGATTGCCTGTTGTGCAAATTCAAATAATTTGATTCATTCAGAAAACTGGTTACTATGCATCAGTGTTATTCTTTTCAAAATGGTAATAGTAAGCAACATAGCAATAGATCCAAAGTGCATTTTCTTTATGATGAGAAGAAAATTAGCAGTATTTTTCTTCTTGGTTAATAGTATTTTACTTTAGATATCTGTAAAATCCGCTCAGCACTATAAAAACAGGCTTTAGAATAGCCCATAACTCAAAAATAGGTTTGAATAAATCAGTGTTACTTCAGTTATTTAGAGATTAATCTGTTGTGCGAGTGCAGCTTTTACTTCATCGGGACCAATGATGAAATATTTTTGTGTGTTTATATTTGGGGTTATTATACAAGACCACCATTCAGCATCTGAATGTATACATCACTCTTCGCTTTGATCCTGAATCAAAAGGTAACATTAAATTATGGTTTACCAATCATAAAACCTAAATTCACGAATATACCAAACCTAAACCATAACCATATATCATATTGTAAGCTAAGGGCAAACCATTTATGTTACAGCTTAGTGTAATATGTGAATCCCTACTAAAGATATTTTTTCACCTAATTTTTGAGCAGGAACCCACCCCCAATTTGGCTTATCTGCGATTACGAGATGGTTACGGGTTCAGTTTCAAGAGTCCAAAGCTCCTGAAAGCGCAGCTGAAACGAAGCGTGTAGAGCTAATTGCAGAACTACGGGACAATCAAGAAGACAACGGACGACACGATTACGGCTCAGCTGCCCCGCAACACTCACTGCCTGCCGTTCACGCGTCTAGCACCCCCTCACCCACGCGAGAAAAAAAGTCCGCGACTACCTCGCCAAGCCCATTACCTCTTTTGAGGCCCCTCTTTTATTCTCGCGGGAGCGGAAACGTCGATTGCCAAATCCTACAAATAAGGGTTCCCTGAAAAAGGCAACTGTTAACTGGCCAATCCGGCCGTCACTCGAAGTAGGGGCGGGACCACAGGGCAAGAATCTTCCATTCAGACCTATCTCAAGCGCTTCTCGACGCAAAAGTTTCTGAATTAAAATGACTACATTTCCCGCTACTCTCGCGAATCATCTGGTTTCAGTTCGCAGCGCCTCTCCAATTGCTGAAGAATGGAAAAGTCGGAGTGGACACGTGAAAATCCGAGTTCTTTGGTCTGAATAGTATTCGAGATGATGTGTACTTTTTCCTGATAGAAAAATAAAAAGTTCTAATGACCTTTCCGCGGCTGACACTTCAGCCCTATACCTTTTCCTTATATCGTTTCTCCATCCTCTCGCTACTGCTAATTTTCGTCCGTTTTGTAACCGTAACGATACGTGCAAACTCAACGTCCCTCAGGCATCGTAGAAATCGGCGCTTACAGCGATCAATTGGACCACCTTTCCTACTGGTGGAAGGGGATGTCCGTCATTTAGAAGAGAGGCGGGATCGCTGCGTGAACGAAAACTCGGTTGGCTGTCCGGAGATTGGTCTCTCTCCGCGTTGCGCAGTAATATAGCGGGCGTGTGAGAGAGAAGCCGGGAAGGCAAGTCTCTTCCCCCCTCCCCCTCCTTTCTGCCCGAGACGACGGTGACTCTAAAGAGGCGGCGGCGGCGGTTATAGCAGCAGCGGCAGCAGCGGCAGGAGCAGGAGCGGGCGCGGGAGGGACGGGAATGGTGCCTTTGGCGGAGGCAATGGCCTTTGCTGCCCAGCCGTCTCCCCTCCGTCCTGGTCGAGGTTGTGAGGAGGACCCCCGAGACCGATAGATAATGAGGTAACGGCAGGGAATGGAAGGGAGTGGGGCTGTGGAAAAGGGCTGAATTGGCGGGGAGAGCGCAGGGGTCAATCGGGGGAGGTGAGCGCAGGCGCTTGGAGGAGGAGGAGGGCACCCAGCCCCTTCCCCAAGGCTTTGCTATGGATCTTTCCCACGGCTGCGAGGTTGGGGCCGCAGACGGTTTCCCCTTCTGCCTCCAGACCCATTCTCTAACCCGGGGCTGGCCGGATCGTTTTTCCCCTCCCGATGGTTTCCAGACTCGCCTTCTGTCTCGTCCTCTTTCCCCTTAGCCCTACTCTTTCTTCATCGCCTCAGCCTCTTCTTGGCTTGCGTGATCCCGATCCGTGGACAGTGACCCCTATCGCGCATTGGGAGCTCTTTGCTGGTGGCCTTGATTGGGATTTTGTGTGTGTGTGTGTTTTTTAATGACTAGGGACGATGCGGGCGCGGGTCTCGTTGGGTGAACCTTTTTGACTCTTTAGTGTGGAGGGGGCGGAATAGACGCAAGGAGCGGAGCCAAAGGGTGTTTCTGAAAAGACGGGCCCTGTTCTCTGTGCGTGGCTTGTGGCCAGTTCGGACAAGCGAGTGCCCTGCCTTGTCTATGAAAGGGTGTCGACGCCTCTCTTGCGTGGCTTTATGAATCAGCTCGTTTGTACTGTATCAGTTCTGATCAACTCTCCGGAAGATTATATAGTAACGCAGACAAATAACTGGATAAGCCTCCTCGACTTCAGTGCTGGATAATCCATGAACTGTTGTCC
Source organism: Oxyrhabdium leporinum (assembly GCA_032468155.1). NCBI lineage: Eukaryota > Metazoa > Chordata > Lepidosauria > Squamata > Cyclocoridae > Oxyrhabdium > Oxyrhabdium leporinum. The sequence continues at coordinate 88,125 of JANHFL010009372.1, read as the reverse complement.
CTGGCAGCGATGGCTCATTGAGAGGAATCTCATTTACATTAGGCTCTGACATTTTCTGGCAAAACAAATACTAGTAAAAAGTCTACATCTTTGCATCTGCCTGGCCTTGCACAGTCTGGTACTGTCCCTTCGCCCCCAGCCTGTGTTCAAGAAAGTTACATTTTTTCCCCTACTCCAGTGAAAATGCTTCCAACGCGTTTTGTGGCCAGATTTGATTTAGATGACGGAGTATTAAAAATGAAAAATCCCAGATAACTAGCTGAATGGTAATATGTAATGAATGAAAGACACTGCAGTGTATCTTGTCCTCAATATAGTTCAACAGTTAGAAGATGAAATGTCAGCATTTATGAAGGTGTAAATAACTATAGTATGATTTAGCATAGGGATGCAGAACATCTTGTTGCCTCTAGTTTAAGAATTATCTATTTCTAAAGGAATCTAATTTTCCTGTTTTCTTGGAACAGACAGGAATTAAGTCAGTTTCCTTCATGTGTTATTTCTCATTTTTTTCACAATGGTCCTCCAGTTATCTTTTATAAAAATCTTATTTCTTATACTGTTAATTGAGTGAAAAGTAGATAGTGTAGCATACAGAAATTAGATTGTAATGATAAGGCAAGCAAGAAGTCCTTGTTCTGCTTCAAAAATGAAGTTTGAAAGACAGGATCTGGCAACTTTCAAAAGTACAAAAATTACAAACAGGCAATATAAAAAAAATCCATTAAGCTGCATATAAAGTAACAACATAGTAAAATTAACCAGTAGGAAAGCTTAAATGTACTGGTATTTCAGCTAAGGTTTCAACCAATTTGCCAGAAGGTGAAAACAAATAATAAAATGCTGTATAATATAGTAAAAAATAAAACAACAATATTAAATTTGAGCATAAATTGTAAAAAAATAAAACTTAGAGCAAATACAAAGAGTCACTGATGGTTTTAAAATGAAAATGGAAACAATTCTTGAATAGGGAATTCTAGATAATGCACTTGAAGGCTAAAATACTGTTACATCTAGCAATTGTTTTACAATTGCTAAGATCTTTTTAAAAAGTTTTAAAATTGAGTTTTATAAAGATTTATTGCAGAACATAGTTTTCCTTTCTCAATCTGAATCCCAAAGTATGTGTTGAACAAACTTTGTTCCGCTGAATCAGCATTTTTATCCTTGCTGGCTGAAATCTATGGTGCTTATAGTCTGAAATATTTACAGTGCCCCAGATTAGGGCATTCTGATTTTGCCACCTTCTGTAGCCTGTTTAGGATTTTAAACAGTGTACTCTGCATTTTAAATAGGTCTTTAAAGTGACTCCATGCTGTCTAGCTGGTAAAATTAGCAAAAGATATTCCATGCACTGAGTTTCGACTCTTTTATTGAATATATATCTTGCCTTTCCAACCACAGCTACTCTCCGTAGTTGTTAATAGAGTATGAATACAAAATCCAGTAAATTACAAAGAAGCCAATAAGATAAATTTAAAACAACCTCAAATACTGTAGGAAGCTTTTCATAAGGCAGAGTCTGAAAATGCAGGCAGGATGATGTTAAATTTGGCAATTCAAATATGGATTTTATATATAAAACCTTACAAAACTTGTATATAGTTGGTATTTCCAGTAGGGTCAAATAATATAAAGTTTTATGAATATCTTCCTGAATTGTGCCTGGAAATAGAAACATAGAAAATTAACAGCAGAAAAAGACCTAGTGGTCCATTGCCCTTTTAGGGTTTTTGTGTTTTTGTTTTCTTTTTAATTTATCTATTTATTTTTAAATTATTTTTATTTTAATTTTTAATTTTTTGTCAGATTACCTTGCATTGATAATGCTGTTGTGATGTATGCGTAACTTGCTAACTAAAACTAGCCCTGATCAGTAATTTGAACTCCTTTCAAAAGCAGCTTCTTACAATTTGTGTTAAAATGTGAGAGTTTGGATGAGGATTTCTTTTTTTAAAGAAATCAATCAGGCCCTTACTTATTAGTTTATGGGATAACAAAAACGTTAGGACTGATTTCTAATCATCTTTTTGTTTTTCTGCTTTATATGAATTGTAAATTATGGTTTTTAAGCATTATTAATATTGTGAGATTGTTTTTAAAATCCTTGTAAACATACTGGGCTTCTACGAGAGAATAGTATAGAAAGTATAGAAAAGTAGATATAGATATAGAAAAATAAAAATTCTGGGCAGTTGTATGGTTTTTACTTGTGTTTTTAGCATATTTATTGGACATATTGTAAGCCTCTCAGAGTCTTCTTGGAGATGAGTGGCCTTAACAAATCTAGTAAATAAAAATAAAATGTACTCTTGTCAAGCTAAACTTGAATTGTGAACCCTACCATACAATTTTGTTGAGAGTATATCGAAGTGTTTTTAGATTTCTTTGTTTATGTTTTTCAACTTTCCAGCCTAGCTTTCAGCTCTGGTGGTCCCTTCCAAAAACTACCAGGCTTGATTCAGCTTAGTTTGAAAGTCCTGACATAATCAATCAGTTCTGCCAACTAAGATGTTGTCATGTTTATTTTTATTTTAGCTAGATCTGTGCTTGGGGAAACAGAGAACAAAACACAAGTAAGAGATATATGCTCCTTTTCTGAGTCAAATTCGCCTTTGCCCTATTATGCTGAGCCTCCAAAATGCAAAGGATACTTCCTTTTGGGCCTTGGTTCTCTGTTGCCAGCAAAAGCCAGTCTGTCTCCTTCCAGTTTTACAGTTGTAGAATAACTGATAATTAGGAATGAAAGGAAAATAGAAATGAATACAACAAGAAAAAACAAATACCTTTCCTCTTCATTACAATATACATAAACAATTTTAGTAACTGATCACCTTCTCTTAAAATACAACAAATGATCTCTACTTCCCATACCTCATCTTTTATCCATAAACAAATCCTCATTGATCAATACTGGTCAGCAAAACTCTGCTAAAGGTTACCAGAGATAACAACAACTTATCTATTTTAATCTTGGTAAAATAAATCAACTTTATACTTCCTCCTTTTAACAATCTTGATCTTTAATCCATCCTAATCCAAGTCATTCTGGTCCCTATTATGGGGACTAGTGGAATTATCTACAGATCACTCCAGGTTTGCCTTTGTTCTGAGCCCACTGAAAGAAGGGGCTACTTGTTGAAGGCAAAAATCAATTGCTGAATTGTTACCCAAATTTCATGCAAAGATTTGTGATGAACTTAAAAGAAGAACAACAGCAATTTGGGAAATTCACAAACTAAAGAAAGGTAATTACAGAGTTGGTGTGTATATATTGGATTTCCAGACATGTCGGGGATATGGAATGGAATAAACTTGCATTGAGCAGTTTTGGAAGAGACTTGCTGACAAATTGAGAAATGAGTTATTGGCATACAGGAGAGTTTGGAGGAATTGTTCCAATGTTGTGTTTTAATTGATGGGTAATTAGAGTTGAGACATGGAGGAAAGAATAAGGGAAAGAGCTTTTATAGCCTCTCTGCACTCAGTTCTCTTCTCTGTAGTCTTCTTGGACTTGAACACCAGAGAAACCATTCAAATAGAAACCCCTGCCCGCAGCAGAAACAAACAGGAGAGACTTTGGTTTGTATTGCTACTGTAAAGCCCTGATACACATAGCCAAGACTTGCACTGCTAAAATACCAGTTGCTAAGTGCCCACCTGTGGAATTGCAGGCCCTGTAGCAAGCAAATGTCTGAATTGCTTCAGAACATTATCTTCAGGAATCTTGGCAGGCTTCTATCCCAACAGCTTGGCAAGAGAGCCCTCAGACAATTAAGAAGAGCTCAGGAAATTGACAACAGACTGGTGCATTTTATAATCTGTGTTATTCTTCATGTGCTTTCAAGCTTAGAAATACAATGGTGGTTAAAATTGTGAACCCATTTGAATTTTAAATATTTCTGCATAAATATGACCTAAAAAGTTTAGGCCCTCACTCTTTGAGGGCTCATCCCCTGGTTATTTTAATGAGTGGATTCACTTGACAATCATTTTATTTTCAGAAGGTCAGCTCTCTTATTACTGAGTAGAAGGCCTTGTTCTATGTGGTTATGAAAGGTAGGCTATGAATAATCCTGCAAAAAATCCTGTCAACATTAAGGAAAATAGTGAAAATCATTATCTTTCAATAAGCTTTATGAAGTTCAGTTCATTTAGATTTTAATGATACATATTTTAATATTGATTTTAATTTTATTGTTTTTTATTTTATAACTTTTATTTTCAATTGCTATAAGCCACCTTGAGTGATTTATAAATAGAAAAGTGGGATATTCATTTAATAAATAAATTACATCTTGAACTTCTAGTTAAAGGCTAGTTAGAGAGGATGGGGAGAGTGACACTTTTGGATGAGGGGTTAAGATTCCAGAGGTGCTAAGAGCAAATGCTGTGTTGGTTGTAGGAGGTTGGATGTATATGGCTGGATGAAGGGATCACCAGCTAAGGAAGCTAAAAAGCCAGCGTTGGGAAGAGTATGAAGATTCTGGGAGCTCAGGGTGAGTTGCAATATTCAGGTGGTGATAGGCAGGGGATATTTCAACAGGGGTCAGAGTGGACAATTGGCAGATAAAATTGATCCCAGTTGAATGCCAACAATGGGACAAGTCCTGGGGAGATGCCTGGGGAGTAAACTTACTCAGATATTTAGGAACAATTTGATCCTGCTGAACCTGAGAAAATGGACAGGGTCCTCCAGACTGTAAATACCAACACTTAGAAATTGGTTCTTCATGCTGTCAAGCCTGTCCCCAGAAATGACATGGATGGGTCTGAGTGATGGTGAATTCTTCTTTGCTGGAAGAGGTGTTTCCAGTTCCCTTTAAGGGGGTCCTGATGAGCCCTTTCCTTAAGCCTTTGCTGGATCCTGCTGGACAATTTTTAGGGAAAGTGATGGCACTATATCTGGAAGATCCTAGATGAAATATATTATCTGGACCTTTTCCAGTCAGGCTCCAGGCCCTGATATGGGACAGAAATAGCATTGGTCATATTTTTAGATGATCTCTAGTCGAAGTGGTATGGGGGTAGTGCATCCACCCTTCTTGATCTCTCAGTGGTTTTCAGTACTGGGACCATGGTATCTTTTTGGGCCAACTCAGGAAGTTGGGGGCAGGGGCACAATTTGCAGGTTCATCTCCTTCCTCTGAGGCTCGTCCCAGTCGCTGTTGATAGGGAGTGAGAGGTCCAGTCCACAGCCCCTTTTGTAGGGTGCTTCAGGGCTTGGTGATGCGTACACTCCTTTTTAACATTTACATGAAACTGCTGAGTGAGACCATCCGACAGCACAGGATGAGTTATCATGAACATACTGTATCTCTGCCCCAGTTAATGAAATGATGCTGTGATGTCCTTTCGTGATACCTGGAAGCTGTGGGTGTCTTGATGGGGATCAACAGGCTTCAGACAAACCCTGGTAATATAGAGTGGCTGTGGGTGTGAGGTTCCTTTGTATCTGGAGGTTTATTATCTTTGGTCTTAGATGGAGCAGCATTGCACCAGGCAGACCCAATGCATAATCTGAGGATTCTCTTGAACTCCTGATTCCTGCTTGTGGCTAGGAGGGCTTTTGCTCAATTACTTTTAAAGCTCTATTTGTCATGAAGCTAGGTTACCACCCTAAAAGAGGTCCTGCCACCTTTTAATTTTATAATTTATTTTATCTTTGTTTTTATTTGGCTCCTGTTTTACTGAACTTAATGTGTATTGTGGGTTCATATAGTTTTTATGCTTTTATCTGTATATCTGTAAACCACTCAGAGTCATTCTGAGAGTAAGATAGATAGTATCTAAATTTGATAATAAATAAATATTGTTCATCATATATAGGATGGATTTACAAGACAAAGATGTTCTGATAGGATTACATTTATAATTATTGTAAGGTATAATGCACATTTCATTAGTTGTGCTGAAGATGGCTTTGAAGAGATTTCTTGGCAACCCCAATTTCTAAAGTGGGTTTTCCTTTTTTGAAGATTTTCCTAAAACTTTACATTTTGCATTGACATTCTTTGTTCAATCACTTAATCATAGGTGGATTACCAGTGATATGGGTATTTTTATCAACTTTGTGGTATCATTACAACTTCCCTTATTCTTGAACTTCAGTTAAGGGATTTCTACCAAGCTCCCAGCTATAATGTACTGTAGCTTTCTTAATTCCTTAATCGTTTTTGGAAATTGTTTCTTAACTGCTTTTCAACTGTTAGGAACCTTTGGACCAATATTTTTATAGCATCAGGTGAGTTTCCTTGAATCCTTAGCAAAATAAAATTTAAATACAAATTTAAGGACTATGTTTTTTAATAAACAGCAGAAGGTGGTTAGAACTTTGATGTTGGAAGTTATGGACTAAGGGTTCAGATGGATTTAGAGAAAGATTTTGAAATTGTAAGAATCCTTCTTGTGGGAAAATGCTGTTCTTTTGAATTCTTAAAACAAAACATGATCTGATGGGTCTTTGAAGCTTGAACATGAGGTAAACAGAAGGAACTAAAAATTACAATTAAAGGAGAACGACATTTAAATTGGACCTACTAATACAGAATGGAGCAAAATGCTTTTACAATAGACCTGTTGATGGTTATTTGTGAACAACGAACCCAAAAGATGTCAGAAAAGGAACAAGTTTTATCGGATAAAGCTGAGACTGATTTGAATGTGGATTTATATTTAAAAATAACTGACTATAAGAATGATATGAAAAAGATACTACACAGGATATACAAATGGACCTGATTGAAATCTTAATTAAAAGGAGCATACAAAATGAACGATTTTGGTAGCTTTTCTATATTGGATTTACAAGATCGTTGTTAAACTTTTAAAGACTCTTTTAAGAAGTGACAAAGAAAAATGATACATTCTAAGACATTATTTGACTGGATTAAAGATCAAGATTATTAAAAGGAGGAAGTATAAAGTTGATTAGTTTACCAAGATTAAAATAGATAAGTTGTTAAGTTGTTATCTCTGGTAACCTTTAGTAGAGTTTTGCTGACCAGTACTGATCAATGAGGGTTTGTTTATGGATAAAAGATGAGGTATGGGAAGTAGAGATCATTTGTTGTATTTTAAGAAAAGGTGATCAGTTACTAAAATTGTTTATGCATATTGTAATGAAGAGGGAAGGTATTTGTTTTTTCTTGTTGTAATCATTTCTATTTTCCTTTCATTTTTTTCTCTTATTTTCTGCAATTTCTATTTTCTATTTTTATTATTTTGTATTTTTAGTTTGTATTACCGTAATTTTTACCTTTTAAATTGTTATGTTTAATAAATGTATTATTTATTATTTACTTGCCTATATTAGCAAATAAAAACATGAGTGTTAAAAGAAAAAAAGAATCCCTCTCATTCTCCTTTTTGGTTTGTTTTTAGAATGTCTGCTTTGAAATAGTAGTAGTAGGAGCATATCGGATAGAGATTACTGTATGCCTTATGTTCTACAAGTTTGCCAGAAACATCTTCATAATCCTATTTCATTAACATGAAATGTTGGCATCCTGCCTATTTATTTTGTGAATTGGGCTATATCAGACTTGTTATCAAGATATTTGAATAATTATTCTATTTTTATCTTAATATGTTGGGATTTTTTAATTAAGATTGTGTTTCAAGACAGTTTTCTCAACGTGTTGAAAGTATAAACTCTGCATTGATTCTCATTTTGGAATTCTTTGGAAAAATTATTCCAAAGCTTTCACAATGTTAAAATGAATTTAAAGGTTATTGAATTTTCTGTGATAGTGTTATCCTTCACGTTTCTTACTCTACAAGTTGGATTTATGTTTTATTTTGGTATTTCTGTGTTATAATTAGTTGGACCAAAATTGTCTTAATCCCAATAAACCCTAGCATCATCTTCAGCAAGTATTAGACATAATATAAGTTACCACAGATTTGCATTCTTGTCATATTTATAAATTTTAGTATTACTTATGTTCTTTTATAATTATGTATCCTAGATATTTATAGCATTAAATTATTTATTGTAAAATTAATTACAGGATGTTGCATTTTAATTCCTGTATTCTGTAATTCTCTTTACCTTATTTTATCAATATGAATTTTTATTTTTATTTCTATTTTAGCATAATTATTATATTATCTCTGTGCTAATGTATAACTAAAATAACATGGAAAAAACTTAAAGTTTCCAGGCTACTTAGTTTTGAAAGAAATTGAAAAATGTAAATGGATCAGTCCTAATTACAGTATATTTAAAATAATGAATTGTTCTTGCAAATTGATACATGATTGATTTATAAACTATATCAATCTTTTAATCTAAAATATGATTTAATATTGAAAACATAATTATACATATATCAGATATCCTTAATGCCAGGTTTGACAATGAGACCCTAATTCCCTAGAGATTTATTTATTTTTATCCCACCTTTATTATTTTTACAAATAAGTCAAGGCAGCAAACATATCCTTCTATTTTCTCCACAACAACAACCCCGTGAGGTGGGTTGGGCTGAAATAGAGTGACCAACCCAAAGTCACCCAGCTGGCTTTCATGGCCGGCAGCTATTTATATACCTAAATTCAAGTATTTTTTAAAGGTTGATCATGAACCAACAGTGTGATACAGCTGCCAAATGGCAATGTTATTTTCTGATGTACATAAAATCCAGATCACGGGAAGTAATTATTCCATTCTACTCTTTTTTGTGAGACCTCACTTGGAATATTATATCTTATTCTGTGTACATTATAAACTGGAATAATATCAGAAGAGAGCTATTAAGTTGATGAGGAGCATCAGTGAGAATTAGTCTGCTTAAGCACTGTAGAAGTCCATGCATGCTGATGTGCATATATAAATATAAAATTAAATATTATTCTAATTAAACAAGCCTGGTTTTTTTAAATGTATAGCATTTGTTTTTCTATCACATTGTCTTTGCTTATCATAATCTAGAATGCTAAGACAACATTTGTTAAAATAATCAACCATGTAAATTCCTTAGAATAAACTTCTTGTAACAATATTTGTAATTTTAAAAATTCTTTAGTATTTTACAGTCTTTTGATTTTCCAATTATTTGTCTTCCCAGTTGTCCAAATTGTAAAGTCTTATTTAATTTTCCTTCTTTTCTGTTTTCTTCTATCACTTTTCTTCTTTTGCCTCGTATGATGTTTTGTCAAATAGCATTAGTAGTCCAAATCCAAATTAGTCCACTATGTTTTCTCCAGTCTTTCAAGTCAATAACCAGTTTCAATAGAATTTAGTTATTTGCAATTTAATTTGTGTTAAAATTCTTCAAGAAGGGGTTGAAATTCACTCAGTAGTTCAAAATATCCAAATCGCCTTCTAAGATAAAGTCAAGATCTGGCCTCCTTCCAGGGTCTGTTTACTTTCTTCTGTTATGTGTATTAAACATTCCTCACTTTCACTGAACGTTCTCACACTGTAATACTCCTCTTCTTCCAGTACATGGCTCTCCTTCCAAGTTCCAGCATAAAACAGTATGTCAAGAACAGCTGATTTTCGGATAAATCCAGGGGGTTTAAGAATACAAATAAAAAAGACAGTTTCTCCCAAAAATCACCTTTCAAGTTGTTTAGCTTTTTTCCAGGCTTTCTATATTTTACAGCTCCCTTTGGGCATTCTTTCGCCTCTTAATTTTCAATCTTCAATCTCTATGTGTATAACCGCCACTTCCTTAGCCCTTGGAGGTTATTTTTTTTAAATTCTTATATTTAAATCAAGTCTTTAGAGTAAGAATTGGATATTATCTCACCCAGTTTCAATGCTCTGTCCACGCATTGCTCCAGCACAAATCTTACGGTCCCAGTTGTCCCAGCTTGTGACTGCCAAAAATGGCCATTGTCCCTGCTGCCGCTGAGAGCTTGCTTTTGACCTAACGAGGAAATTGTGAATTCCTCATGGTTCATGAAGTGCCTCTCCTTTCTTCTCCACCCCTACGAGGTGGCTTTGACCCCGTAGGATCTCCCGACAGCAGTTGCCGGCTAGATTTGGCGGGGCTCGGGAGAGCCGTTCTCGCCATGACATCAACAGGATGTCAATCAAATATTTGTGATAGACTTAATGCTGTTAAAAAAAAGATAGGAGTGGAATCCTTCCTTCCTTCCTGTGTTTCATGTTTCAGATTTTCATATTTTTAATAATTCCAAATTGTTTTTGTGCTTGCGTTTATTTCAGACATCTATTAGCTACTTAAAGTAGCTGAATCATGGCTCAGTTTCCAACACCCTTTGGAGGTAAGAATTAAAATACTTTTGTGACATTTCTTTTTAAGGGAGAAAACAATTTCATTTCTGTTAGAAAAAGTACTCTGATTTGCAGAGCCAAAGGTCTTGTATCTCATTCTTCAGAATAATAGTAGAAGTTAGCAAAACAGCTTAGACAAGGGACATCAGGATGGCTGGAGATAAAAGCAGCTTGAACAAGAGCTAGGGAAATAATTTTGAAGTGCAAAGATTTAACATATTGGATAGCATTAGTGATGGGGACTATGCCATTGTAACGCGATTCACAGTAGTGATAGAACATTTTCTCTACTGTCTCTGATTTTAAATGCAGAGGCATTTGATCAGTAGAAATATATTCATGGCTGGTTTCTACTGGTCACCTGCCAACTTCATTTATGGTGAAGTCCAATTCTTCAGCCTGTATTTATGTTGCTCTTTAGGTTATTATAGTGAATATTTTCTTTTTGCTTAATTAATGAGCTTTGCTTCCTTCGGAAGGCATTGTTTAAACCTCTTTCAATTTGTGGCTTTAAAAAAGAAGTTTGGCAATGTTTAAATTCTCCATAACTCTTTAAGAAGGTACACCATTATTTATAATACTTGTTTTTCCTATTTCAATTTCTTTGTTATGAATTAGGCAGCCTGGACATTTGGACCATAACTGTGGAAGAGAGAGCGAAGCATGATCAGCAATTCCACAGTTTGAAACCAATATCTGGATTTATCACTGGTAATGCCATAGTCATTCTGTTTGATTAAGATCATCCATAGTATCATGTAACATGTTTTCCAAATGTGCTTTTTCACGAGGCAACTGGACTTTCTTGGTGTGTTTTTTTAAAAGACGTTTCGCTTCTCATCTAAAAAAGCTTCTTCAGCTCTGACAGAATACCGGGGAATGGAAGGATTTATATTCCTTGCAGACAGCTGGTCATTTGCATCTTTTTAGAGGGTTGTTGAAGCACTTGGATATTTATCTGTGTCCTCAGGGTCACCTGAGTAGTGCTCCTGGTTCGTGTAATCTGCAATTTTTCCTCTGGAAATCCATTCCTACTCACACCATTCAAAGGGTGTTCATCCCAAATTGTATAGCTAAAAGTCAACCGGGACAACCAGGACCTGGATGGCTAAGAATTTCTACAGACATGTAACATGTTTGTTTCCCTAAAGCCTCTGTCCAACAGCCAAACTGGTAGTGTTGCAAAAATTCACTGTTATAGTAATGCAGAAGTCAATGTATTCACGCCTACAAGATAATTAATGCTCTGCTCAAAATATGGTGTCAGAGATGTAATTTTAAAAGAATGACTAAAACATTAGAATTCTAAATTTATTGCTACTTTTTGGTGTCTTGCCTATCTCCTCCCCGCAACAACCTATATCACTCAGTTCAGCAAAGAAATAAAGCAATAAATTCAATTCACTACTGCCAGTGAACTGTATAAGAACAACAGAAATACATTTCTCCATGATTGTCTTTAGGCTTCTTTCAAATCCTGTTTTCACAATGCATATAATGCAGCTTGAAAGTTCAACAGCATAACAACCCTATCTTTAATGCATGTGTATAATCCATAATATTCCACTTGATAATCTACCTAAAATAGCAAACAAAACACAGGGACAGCCCTCTCCAAAATACAGAATGAGACAATATATTATACCATAGAATTTAAAAATAGCGGGAAGCTTACTTATTGGCAAACATCAGTATATTGTTGATCGACTGTCCTTTCTTCTATTGACATGATAGCAACAACAATGGAATCTTTGTATAGTTTTTTTATTAGTTATTGCACTCTCCAAATCTGCATGGTTTGAGATTTTATTTTAAAAAATCTTACAAGATGGCAGAATGATTGAACCATGCAAAATAAAAGCCACCTAGAGTAGTCCCAGGTGAGCTAGGCAGCAAATTAAATATATAAAAATACCTAAATTTTAGAGCAAAACATTTGGAACATGGGAGATTTTGTTCTAAATTTGAAAGACTTGAAATAAGTTTGAACTGTTAGCATCCCCATATCAGAGACTCTAATATGTCACTTTATAAGTGAGAAGGGCAGTCTCTAAATTTAATGAATAAAATAAATTCAGGGCTATTCATGACATTGATACAAATGAAAATCTAAAACAATAGCAATGAACAACTCACAGCAGAAATAAAATGTATTTAGAATATTCTGCAATTTTGCAGCATTATACAGTACATTGAAAGTGGTCCTCAAAAAGGAAGATTTTTAACAACGTCCAGAAAACAGTTATCAAAAATATGAGACACCTCTGTTGGAAGAAATTCCAAGCTTAGATGCAGTCATTGAAAATGCTGTTCCCTAGTCCCAATATTGTAGTTCTGTTTTAGACAGTTACATGGAATCTTTATATGCATGATGTAATGGGCTTATAAATATCTGATGTTAGGGAGAAACAGAGATATTTAATAATCCAGGACTATTTAGGAGTTTTCAATACATCCAGAGCAGGGATGTCAAACTCACGTTGTCATGGCAGCGTCATGTGACATAGCGGGAGTTTTTTTCCCCTTCGCTAAACCGGGTGTGGGTGCGGCCAGCACATGACGCATCTGTCCCAGGGGCCGGGAGTTTGACAGCCCTGATCTAGAGGATCTAGATCTGAACCAGCAGGAATGTTCTGGTTCTTGTTTTAGAACAACTATAGACTTCATGAACTTCTATACTTTTTTATTATGCTCTTGGTATCTGCTACTTAACATACTAGAAAGGTGTTTCTTTAAAAAAAATAATTCATTTGATTATCTCTAGAATTATTCAGTCTCCTCCCAAAACCCACCCACTGGGAGCGGAAAAAAATATCCCATTTTCATGGTAGTTTCACTTGCTTTCTTTTATAAAATATTTTTTTTTGTAGTTTTGCAAACTGGTAACATTGAGTTTTCTGGCATGCTCAAGAATGGGTAAAGCTGTTCCAGAATGAACATGGAAAACATTATTTAATGGTAGAAGGAATAATCTTGACCTATCACAATAATCGTAAGAATTACTGATATTTTTTGAATATGATAAAAGAACAACTTTAATTATTTACTGTGGGGAAGGGAACTTTTGTTGCTCTAGTTTCCTTTGGAATTATACTTTAATTTCAGATGCTCTAACAAGCGGGGCAGATGATAGAGAATTTGTGAATATACTATAGTTGAATAGCATTAAACACCACAGGTTCCTAATCACTACTTTTTATTGCTATTCGTAGAAGTTTACATTTGAAACAATACATTTCTTCTTGGCAGGTGATCAAGCCAGGAATTTTTTTTTTCAGTCTGGTTTACCTCAGCCAATTTTAGCACAGATATGGTAAGTTTGATATTTCATTGTTTTTGGGGCATATGGTGATACAGTGATATTCTGTTTTAAAATTTCACCTAGAAACCAAGAGACTGAATTCTAGTCCCGCTTTAGGCATGACAGCCAGCTGGTGACTTTGGACCAATCATTCTCTGTCAGTCCAGCCCACCTCACAGGAGGAACGTTATGGAGAATATAAGAGGAGAAAGGAGTACTTTGTAGATTTTCCACCTTGAAAGTAATAATGTAATAACATAATAAAGATGGGATAAAAATATTAAAAAATAAAATGAATAAAATAAATTTTATCTATGATATACTATGAAATACAAAGACTGTAGACTTAAATGAGAAGTCAAATATATTCTGGATGAGAATTACATGGATGTGTCAATGAAGTTACCAATAGATGGTCCTAATTTGAAGGAGGTATTTCCTTTATAGTATGAGTTCTTAGAACAGTATTTTTGATAAAATATGTTTTTGTGATAAATTTTTTCTCTTCTAAAGAATTCGGGGAAATATAAAAATGTCAGTTTAGTACATTAGCAACTTAATCTTTCTGTAGCTAGCTTTCATTAGACATCTGAATTATTTTCAGAATAAATGTAAATATAAATAATGTTTGATTCTATGATTAGAAATAAATTTAGCAGATAGCGTTTTCTCATTGTCTAGAGAGAATAATTAGATGCTGAAATAATAGGATATTACTTATATAGCCTGTAGTTACAATGTTTATATGATTGTATATAATGCATATTCTACTTTGTTTTAAAAAATCACTAAGAACATTTAAGAACTCTTTGTTATATAAGGATTTATTTTCAGCCTGAGTACTCTGATATAATTTTGATGTAAATGCTGGTAATATGGGAAGATAAAAACAATGTAGTGTAATAATCTTTATTTGCATCTTACAATATTTTGGAATATGTAACTGGATGCATAAATTTTTTTGAGCTTTGAAAAAAGTGGTAAAATACTAGTCTTTTAAACAATCTTTAGTAACTAAGTCAATTTATTATAAGGTTTATAATGAAATGAAACTCAAATGGTTTTTGAAATAGAATTAAATTTAAATAACCATACTGTTCCAACATATGTTCTGAAAATTACGTTCTTTAGGATTTTAATTTTGATTAATTTGATCAGTTTGATTAGTCTTGATACTATAACTAGTAGAGATGAAATAGAGAACTAGAAGATGAAAATACATAGTATTTTGTAGATAGATATTCCAACTTCATTTTTATCAATTTTTATAAAATGCTATGCAATTATGTATTTTGAGTGTAGAATTAGGCATCTACCTTTAGGCTATAGCTAAGTTTTTTATTATGTGTTATTGTGTTCAGTTATTGTTATTGGATTAGCTGTGGCTGTTGCTTTTGTATAAACTTAGTTACCTTAAAAATTGATAGAAGTAAAGGGAAAAATTTTAATAGGCAGTTCATACTGTTCCTTTTGTAAACACAAAGTTGCATTTCTGTGAAATTGATAACATTTTCCTATATGAAAGAGATAAATATTTTAGCATTGTCAGAGTAATTATTTCCCTACTTCCTGTCACAGCCACAGTCCAGTTCAACTTTGAGAATGTTTTGAGCATATAAGGTGATAAAGCAGACTTCCTTTAAAGTTGCTTATTGTGTGTGGTTTAATAATATAGGGTCCTCTGAAAAAGAAAGCACAGTTTTAACTATTTTCTTCCCCTCTTTTGCAATGAAATTTAAAGCTTGATAACCCTGCCTTGTGGCTCTGGTTCAATTCTTGTTAGTTTCAAGTAGAAGCAGAGAAAGTATTAGCATTTTAAATAATTTCATTCTGTATCAGTAATATGCCAAATGGTATTAATTCTAGTGCTACCAGTAGTTTTAAAACACCAATTAATTTTACATTAATTCATTAAGATTACTTTTAGATTTAATTTTGGTTCAGTTCTTGGTAAAGGAATTTGGAATATGTCTGTCTAATAAGAAGAAAACCATCACCAACTGCTTACTGTTGGTCACTAACTGGCAAAAACGTTAAAGGCAGGAGTAATGTATGAAAATAAAACAAGAAAATAATTGGCTCTGTCCTGTAACACATTAGCATAAATAGCGTGTTACAATTTATTTGAAACAATTTCATTGAAGATGTCTGTTAATCTTGAATATCTCTAGTATTTACCTTTTTAACATTCAAAGGTCATAGTAATATTAAGTCCTAAATAGCTACAAATAGATTATATCATATTTGGTCCCTAGCAGTTTATTCTAGACTGCTTTCATGAAAGAAGAGAGATGGACCTACTCATAAATGGTTTATCATAAGCATGTAGATATTTTCAACAAAATAAACATATACCATATTTCTTTTCCAACCTGTGGCAATTAAGCATATAAATAAAATAATCCATAAAATCCCAACTTTCCTAAATAAAAATAATGCAATTCTTGAGAAGAGACCTCAGTGAAAAAAGAAGTTAAGCTTTTAGATCTTAATACGCGCTAAGAAGGGAGTGGTCTGAATTTTGAAGGAAAAGTTGTGCCATAGAATAGTTGGTGGTACCATATTAAATTCCACTAGGCCTCCAGCTGCATCTGCAGAAAAAAATCAGCGTTCCCAGTTCCTAGCACAAGGGAAAAGTTGGTACTTCCAGTAGGTATGTCCCATTTAATTGAACGAATC
Source organism: Oxyrhabdium leporinum (assembly GCA_032468155.1). Taxonomy (NCBI): domain Eukaryota; kingdom Metazoa; phylum Chordata; class Lepidosauria; order Squamata; family Cyclocoridae; genus Oxyrhabdium; species Oxyrhabdium leporinum. Next base: position 71,893 of record JANHFL010009372.1, on the reverse strand, counting down.
TGGAAATCTATGTTACAAATGCATTTTTGCCAGAACAGGTATTGCTTCTGCTAGCAAATGCCCCACAGACGTCCTACTGCAGTTTCTGTGTTTCCCTCAAGGGTATCCTTCATAGAATGCATAATAGTAAATCAGGAGGTAATTGCTACACAAGTAAGTGGCCAGATCACACTTTCAGGAAAGGATATTGATAGTACATTATTTGCAGCTGGAAGTGACTGCTCCTTATCACTGTACTGATTACAGCAGTCAAGGATAGCACAAGATCCCACAAAGTACACACCTAACTCTCCAAAAGAAAGGCACTCACCTGATACAGGTAGTCCTTGACTTACAACCATTTGATTTGTGACCGTTGGAAGTTACAGTGGCATTGAAAAAAGTGACTTATGACCAGTTTTTACATTCATGGCCATTGCAGCATCCCCATGGTCATGTGGTCACCATTTGTAGTCTTCCTACCCAGCTTCAGATAAGGCAAGTCAACGGGGCAAGCCGGATTCACTTAATTACCACATGAGTCACTTAACAACTGCAGTGATTCATTTAACAACTGCGACTGAAAGGGTCATAAAAACAGGGGCACAACTCACTTAATAAACGCCTTGCTTAGTTATGGAAATTTTGGGCTCAATTTTAGTTGTAAATCAGGGACTACCTATTCAGTTGAAGTCCATCCATACACAGTAGTCTCCCCATCATCAAACCTTCTTTATTCTCTGGATTTAGTTTTAGCCTATTAAACCTCATTTAATTTTCAGCCCAGCCTTAGAAGGCACCCAAGCTATTAAAGATCCTAACACTTCTAATAACATGGAAAGGAAAAGTATACCTGAATTTCATACAAATGCAGACAATACCCAAGTTAACACTATTCGTCATTCTTATCTAAGTGTCTAAGTCACTCATGATGCATAATTTTACTGTCCGCCATTGCAGGCAATATGCTCTTTATACATTTAGTAGAGCTTACCAAAATGAAACATTTTCTCTGATTAATTGTGGTATAATCTGAGGATTGCATGCAATAACCTGCACAGTTATTTATTTTAATAACAAGCTGTTTTGCTTGGTAGTCTGGTTGCTACTTAATTGTCAGGATATGTTAGTTAAGAATAAATATTAGAAGAATAGATTTAGCTCAGACAATGTGTTTTAGATCAACCTTTTGAACCTGGTGTCTCTTGGACTGCAGTGCTGCCAACCAGAATGATTGATGAATAAAAGAAGTTGAAATCCAATACATCTGGAGTTATTATGTTAAAGAAAAGCTAGATTAAAGAGTCTTGGGTAGATGAAGAATATTCTAGAGCAGGCTTGCACATCTCTTAGAGGGGAAAGAATCAGATTAATACCTTAGAAATAATCATAGGCCACCAAAGAAAAGCTGTGATGCTGATCAGCTTCTAGGCATCCAGGAACAGCACAACAGTATGGACTTGGCAATGTTGTGAAGCCTAGAGGTGTTGGAAACGCTCAGCAATGTGACTTACATGATGGTGGTGGTAATGTTTAGTGATGGCAGACTTCATGTTTTTAAAAAATGCCAGTGGGCCAGAAAAGGATGTTTGGCAGACTGCATGTTCTACAGCCTTGCTCTAGAACTTTAAAATCTCTCTTTGAAAACTGATGCTATCACATTATATAGTACTAGACTATGTGGACCAATGAATGTCTGCCTTAGGATAAAAACATCACATGTTATAAGAAAATGTTGGAACTGTAATATAATTTCTGTTCGCTTTTGGAGGAACTTGCAAGATTTTTTTTTTAATGCTGATAATTCTAGGGCTCTGGCAGATATGAACAATGATGGGAGAATGGACCAATTGGAATTTTCTATAGCTATGAAACTTATCAAACTAAAGCTACAAGGTTATCAGCTCCCTTCTGCATTACCTCCTGTTATGAAGCAGCCTCCCATTGCTATTTCTAACACACCAGGATTTGGTAAGAATATTTTATATTATATCATCTTCCTGAAGTACTTTGTAGATTTCATGTTGTCTACATACTGTCTACATACTTCTATTTAGAGATCACTTTAATACAATTGTAACGAACATTGTCATATAGCTTTTCACCTGTGATATAAATGTCTGTGGTTAGCAGTTTTAATTTTTGTTAAGAGTTATTATTTGAATACAAGACAAATACAGAAATTTGGGAAGAAAAAGGAAAAAAAATATAGAAAGCAATGCGGTTAAAAAAATATAATAAACTAAGTAACTTCTACCCTTTTCAGCAGTTACAAATTCATTATCCCTTCTCCCCCTTTAACATCACAATAATCCCTTCAGCTCCTTTTTGAATTCTTTTCAGTCCTCAAATCCAGAAATCACAATTTGACATTTCTCCATTTTAAGCAAAAAAAAATTCAAAAGAGGTTTCCAGTCTTTCACAGGTAGTCCTTGACTTATGACCACAATTGGGACTGGAATTGCAGTTGTAAGTTGAGGCACCTTGTGTTGATTTGATTTTACAACCATTTTTATGATGGTTAAGTAAGACACAATTAAGTGAACCATATGATTGTAAATGCAGTCATTTGATCCAATGGGCATTTTTGCCATTTTGATTGCATTTTTATTTGTTAGGGGAAATTTAAAAATACTTTAAACCTTTAAAAAAAATAATCCCCCTTGGTCTACAAGTTGATCTACTCTTGTGATCCCAACTTGAAAAACAAAGGAGCCAAGATTTTTTTTTCAAATTCTCTTTCCCTATGGAGAAACATTGTTTAAAATATTGTTCTTTTGGAAAATCTTCCTTAGTCTGATCTGCTCCAGAATCAGCACATTTTTCCCATTTTGATCTTATAGTTATTGAAGGATCATTCATAGATCATTGTAATAAGTCTTTGTAGCTGGCCAGCAATGATAATTATGAAAACTTCTCTTATAGGAATAAGCGGTATACCACCTCTTTCAGCTGTTGCTCCAGGGCCAATGACATCCATACCAGTTGTGGGAATGTCTCCACCTTTAGTATCTTCTGTTCCTACAGCAGCTGTGCCTCCTGTTGCTAATGGAGCACCAGCTGTTATCCAACCTCTACCACCTTATGGTCATCCCGGTATGCTGAATTATCAACATTTAGATTTCCAAACCTTATACATGTTCTATATTATATTTAAAAGAAAAGTAATTTGTATTTTAAAATGGAATCACATATTTATGTATGACATCAGTGAAATTCTACCCTGGATGTTAAGTTATCTCTTAAACTTATAATACGTTGTTTTCTTATTGAATAGTATGTACTAGAGGGGTATATGTGGTGTTTCAGATTCAGTTTCTCAAAGATTCTTTGGAGAGTGCGAACTTAACATCTATCTGCAACAGTAAAACAACCCCACCTTTTTTTAAAAAATCAGACTGTGCCAGTGCGATTTAATCCAATGACTGCAGAGTCCTAGTGCCTGCAATATACTTACATGACCCTTTATCAATTTTTATGTATAACAGCATAGAAAATATTACAGTATCTTTCATCAAATATTCATGAGTTTAACAGTATTCAGAATTACAAACTTGCACTCCTGATTCATTCAGATTTGTATTAACTTTTTATAATAATCACTAAATCTTTGATAATTTGATTAATTTTAATAAGCGAATCATTTTTTCCATGAAAAAATAGACTGGTTGGCTTTTCAAGTCTTTTAAATACTGATTAAGCCATGTTAAAATATTATAAAGGCAAGTACATATATTTACATATTTAAGCAAGCCTAATATTAGATATGAGATTGATATCTTTCTGAAGTGTTGCTTGGCCTAAATTGTCTTCCACTTTTATAAATAATATCTAATTAGTGGTTCAGTTTCCACATTGTACTAAGCCAAAATTTGGTCTGTTTGGCAAAGAATGTTGTAAAAATCTATTTAGTTGGCTTTCATTGTATAAACTGGTTAAATGAATTGTAGCTTAATACAGTGAATTGTAGCTTAATACAGTGTGGGTTTAGTTTCTCCTCCTTTTACTGTAATATACTGCTTACACATTCCAAATCTATCTTGAGTCTTGGCAGAAAACTATTCAAGGAATATGTAATTACATGAAAGGAATACATAGGGAATTAATTGTGTATAAACAATTTTATTGTACTGTAAGCAGCCCACAGAAAATACCTTTATTAAATAGATGCATCAATATCATGGAACATATCCATGCCTCAGGGAGATATGGATAGAAAATGATTTGTCCATTATGAAATCATGCAAATGCTGCATCTTAAGTAATTGTATCAGATATCAAGATTGCAAATACATAATAGCATTTGTGTGATGACATCACAGTGCAAATGACATCATTTTGCATTAATTTTGGTTTGCTGTGGATGTCATGATCAATATCATACAACTAACCATTTAATACACCTGTAGTCAGATTCTTTAATTAAGAAAGATGTTATTAACAATTCATATTTTGTTTAATTGATTAATATATGTTTTTAATATTAATTTTATGGTCCTTTGTACTTTTTAAAAATCACTTAGAATGTTATAAACTCTATTGTAATCTGTTAATATCAAAAATTTGATAATTGCAATTTAAGGTAAAATAATTTGTGTATTAATCAGTTAATTTCATCAAATTTAAAGCATAATTATTATGTTCCAGCAACATTGCCAAAGAGTTCCTCCTTCAGTAGATCTGGTGGAGGTTCCCAACTAAATGCAAAGCTGCAAAAAGCACAATCATTTGATGTGGCTGGGTAAGTATGACTGTTTTGTTCTAAAGTACTTTGGCAACTTTGTTGAAAATGTCAGTCCTGCAGATACTCAGATACAAATGTTTTCACTAAATTTAAGAAGACTGCTTTTCAATAAGTGGTATCAGGATTGAATTCTTTGCATATAGCAGGTCATTTCAAAATTCTGAAATTAAAGGATTCATTCTGTTGAAAAGCTTGTTTGTGTACACTAGAATATAATTGTTATTATGATCACTGATTAGAAATGTATAGAAGAATAATTATATACTCTTTAATATACTTTATATTGTACATCTGTGTTGTGAAAAGATATTCATAGATTAAAGTTTGGTATAAATAATAAGATTTTGATTTATCTGGATAAAATAATTAGCTAGATGTGATTTACACTGCTAACTATTCTTGTTACCATGTAATAAGTTCTCCATTTATTTTGACTATGCCTATGTTTGGATACAACTTTCTCCATTTTATTCCATCGTGTATAGTATTTCACAAATATTCATTAATATATATTTAGCTGGGGTTTTGCCATGTTTTATCTTAAAGCATAATTTTATAAAAAGCATTATTATTTAGGAGATAACAATACAAGTTTTCTTAGTTATTGCAATTGCAATCTTGTTGCAATATTGACCAGAATATATTGCTTATAATTGAATAAATCTGGTATATTCATAAATGGTAATAAATTTGAATTCTGGAGAATATTTATAATGCCTAAAGGGTAGCACGATGGCTCAGTGGTTAAAACATTGGGCTTGTTGGCTGGAAGCTGAACATCGCACAACAGGGTGAGCTCCCATCTTCACCTAGTTTCTGCCAACTAGCAATTCAAAAGCATGCAAATGCAAGTAGATAAATAGGTACCATTTTGGTGGGGAAGAAACAGTACTCTGTGACATCATGCTGGTCACATGACCACAGAAATGTCTTCTGACAGCACTGGCTCATCGGCTCTTGAAACAGATGAGTGCCACCCCCTGTAGTCGATTACAGCTGGCAGAGTAAAATCTGCAGATTCCTTTCTTTCCTAAAGATTCACTGTTAAAATGTTATAGGCCAGCTTTTCCTAAGCAGATTCCTTTAAATGTGATAGACTTCAAATTAATCCATGTTTGATGAGAAGACTTTGAATTGCAATCCAAGAACTTTTGGGGATACTGAGTTGCTGACATAGGATAAAACAAACTCCATTTTGCCAAACAAATGAATTTCAGTATAAAGAAATGTAACCAGTTAAGAATAAAGATGTGAGTTGCAAATGGTAGTATGTCATATTTTATTAAATTTGGGTAATTTAAATTCTGAGATATATACATTCAGACATATTTTGAATGGTGTTAGTAATTCCTATTCATATATAGTCTTATTTTGGAGATGAACATGGGCATTTCTTTTAACTTTTGTTTCAATGAAGCCTCTTAGTAGCAATGCTAGTATTCATAGAGTATGTTGGGAGGCCTCTGTACAGAATGTAGCAATTAATCTGCTGCCAAGAATCTAAAATAGTCTAAGATTAATGGGATTGGCTCTGTTTTAGCTATCTCTCAGTTTCTCTATCTGCATTAGAACCAAGCAGGGGAAAAGGAGAGTACCCAGAGAGCTGTGTGCTATTAGAGTTTGCATGTTCAGCTGTAAGATGTAATTTTTTTTCTTTCCTGTGACTTACTGTTTGCCTAATATGGATGACTGAATGACTATCCCGTGCTGAGAAAATAAAGACTGTAAGAGAATTAAAGGCAGATAGGTTCAAGAGAGCGAGTTCACTGGGCAAGAAAACAGGGAGTGCTAACAGGAGTTTTGAGTTAATCTTGCCAATTAAACCAGCTCTGAATGTCAAAGGGAATAAAAAGCTGCCCTATAGAATGGAATATAGGACCGATAAATTCTTAAGCAGTAAAAAAAGGTGCAATTGTGCTTTATAAAAACACAAAGAAAAAAGTCATGTCAATTGGTAACACATTCCTGTAAGGAATGCAATGGGACCAGGGTATAAAACCAAGAGCTATAGATAATTTAGTTTGATATCAGTCCTTGGAATCATAAATGCCTTAAAATTTGTTACTAAAAGTGAGCATGAATTTGTTGGAATCAGTTAAGATTTGTTTTTAATCTTATTTTTTACTTATATCTACCTTTAGATTAAACTATAAACTAAACTCAGTTAAACTGCAGCTCATTAAGATAAGAAATATGGATCTAAGTGAAAGATTTTGGAAAACCAATGAAACCCAGGGTAACATGACAGTTTCTGCACTATTCTTGTAGTAGGGATAGAAATTCATTATTTTGAACAATGAAGCTGTACTAACTTCTACCAGATGAGAACTTCTACCAAATGAGATGAAGTAAGAATGTTCTTAAAGTGGAATTTAGTTTTGCTATAGTGAGTAGACCTAGAAGTACAGACCTAGGTTGAAGATAAGCTAAAATAAGTTCAAAGAAGTAGCAAAAAATAGTTGGAAACAACTAGCTAGGGTGATATCTTTTAGGGATGAAATATTTGAGAAATGTTCTTTATAAATGTATAAGTGTCTTATACAATCTATAAATATGAAACTATTTTAGTAGAGAGAAATACAAAGAACTTAAACAAAAATTCAAATGCACAATATTGAAAATATATGGCTTGATAATAACACTTATAAAAATAGGTTGGAATGTTGGTTGACTACAGTCAGATAATGAGGTAACAAGGATGTGGCGGTAGGGAAAAAAAGCAAAGTCTATTTTAGGTTACACCAACAAGTGTATAATTTTCAAATAACAGGAAATAATTGTATAGTGTGCCTTGGTAAGACTTTATCTTGAAATCTGGCTATGAGTACCACATTTTAGAAAAGATTCAGAATAAACTAGAACACATTAAAAAAAACTTCCACAAAGATATCTACGGATTAGTAACTAAATCCTATGAAAAGAAATTAAAGGAGATGCTTATATTAAGCTTGAGAAAACTAAAGAAACATGTTGGGCCTGTTCTGTTGAATTAAAATCACAGGAGGGAAGATTCCAATTGAATATGAGAAAAAAAAACCCTTTTGAGCAGTAAAAGCAGGTTCACTGAAAAATCAGTTATCATGGTGGAGGTTAGATAGCCAACTGACCAAGAGGTTTTAATTTGGATTATGGCACTAAGGAGGGGAGGGATTGATTTGATAGCCTAAATGGTCTCTTTCAAATCTATTCTACTTGGAAACTCAAAAATAGAACACATTGGGAAAGGATAATGCCAAACAGGAATAAGAAAGAATGTTGAAAGTATTACTTTTATACACATTTGGAAGACGTCATGGTTTGAGTCTTGAACTTGTCTCATAGTTCAAAGTGTGACCCCGTTTTTTGACATTATGTTAAGCTTTTAATCTGTGTTTTGTATTAAGTACTTTTCAAACTGCTAGTACAATGATTTGGTGACAAGTATGTTTATTGATGTGATCTTACTACAAACTACATACTGTTCATGTATTGTTAATATTGGAAACATGGATGCTTTAAAATGGTCAGGAGAAGATAATTATGATGAAGAAAATCCAAAAAGTTAAAAAGAGAAAATTATGAATATATATTAAAGAAACATTTTATGTTAATGGAAAGGTTCATTACAACAAACATTTGTGGCATAATGCTAAAAGGACTAAAAAAAACATAGAAAGCAAAAATGAAAATTTATCTTTTAAAAGAACTTGGTAAGCGGCATGCTGATTTTTTAAAGGTGTTTTCACAGTGCTCATCCCTGTGTGCAGAAATAAATTCTATTGATCCAAATTAGGTGTAAAATGATAACTTAAGTGACACTTGAGTGGTATTAAAATGTTAAAAACTAAATATAAGCTTACTTTAAAAAAAATCTAATCTAGAATTTAATATGCTTGGAGCTGTGATTTATTATATCTGTTTTATCATTTCAGTGCATCTCCAGCAGTAGAGTGGGCTGTTCCTCAGTCATCAAGACTAAAATACAGGCAGCTATTCAATAGTCATGATAAAACAATGAGTGGACATTTAACAGGTACTAGGACATGCATTTTAACGAACACTTTTAAAATTATGTTCAGTTTAAATAAAATACATTTAAAATATATTTAGTTTAAAATATGTTTGGTTTGATTAATTCTGCTAAATACTTTGGAGTTTGTGTAATGCAGCAATTAAAAGGTCATGCCAATCAGAGAGATATTAGTTATATTGGTGATGGGGAACTTCTGGATTTAGAAGCGCTATGTCCTTGAATCAGTGGTGGGATTCAATTTTTTTTACTACCGGTTCTATGGGCGTGGCTTGGTGGTGGGTGTGGCTTGGTGGCGATGCAACTGGGTGGGCATGGCCAACTCAACATCACTCACTCCCACCTAGTCACATGATCCCATCCAGCCACACCCACCCAGGTTTTGTGGCTCCTGGTGTTTTCAGACCCCTGGGTTAGGCAAACACCATGGTCGTTAAGTGAACATTGTGGTCATTGAGCAAACACTGTGGTTGTTAAGCAAGTCCACTTTCCCCGATGGGCATTTTTAATCGGAAACCAGAAGGAATTGTTGGAAATTGGCAAAAAACATAGGAAAACCTCAGTCATTTGACTGGGTGGGATGTTGTAACTGGTCATAAGAGTGTGTGTGTGTGTATGGCTGTCAGAATCCCCAAAACAGGCCAAGTAGCTCTGGGGAGGTCAGTCGTAAATTAGAACACTTGCTAAACAACCAGCCATTCTGCTGTGCTTAAAAATGCATCGAATTGAGTCTTTTCTCCCATCTAATTAAAGTTGCAATCTCTCTCTCTCTCTCATCTCCTCTCTCCTCTCTCTTTCACCCTATCGCGCTCTCACTCATCTTTCTCTTTTTCCCCTTCTCTCTCCCCTCTCTCTCCTCTCTCTCTCTTTCTCTCTCATCTCTCTCACATCTTTCTCCCTCTCTCATCTCTCTCTCCTCTCTCCTCTCCCCCCTCTCTCATCTCTATTTCTTTCTCCCTCTCATCTTTCTCCCTCCCTTCCTCTCGCTCTCTTTCTCATCGTTCTCCCTTTCTCTCTCATCTTTCTTTCTTCTCTCTCTCTCTCTCGTGTGTGTGTGTGTTTTCCCTCTTGAACCATTTCCAAAAACAGGCAAGGGTTGGGTTTGTTTGTTTTTCTTTGCTGATGTTGTTCCTTCTTCTTTGGGTGCTTTTTACCATATGATTATCAAAAGTCATTTCAGGTACCCAAATAACTGAACCTCTTTTGTCCCCCTGCTATGGCTTACTGTCAGCTGAACCCACCACTAGCTGACCCCGCCCCTCGCCCTCCCCTCACAGTCACTCCTCGCCGGCCCTGAGATGGAGACTCGCTCCGTTGCGCGCACCAGGGAGACGCACGACTTTCTCTCTGCCCTGAGAGAGAAGTTTAAGTGTGCTGCGCGAGGTGCTGCAAGAGCAGCAAGCAGCCATGAAGGTGGCAAGAGGAATATGAGGAGATGCACAACTTTCTTTCTGCCCCGAGACACCGGCTGATGCTGATGCTCTCGCTGCCTGCATGGTTGCTCGCTGCTGTTGCAGCGCCTTGCGCAGCACTTCTCTCTCGGGGCAGAAAGAAACTCAGCGGGAGCAACAGGACGAGGCCAGCAGCTGGGTTGGTGCAGGTCAAACATCCTTCCCAGTACCATTTCCCTGAGGGGGCACCTGGCTGTACTTACCTGCTGCTGAAATGGCCGAGACAAGCAGGAGGCGGAGGCAGATCTTCTACCGGTAGGCTGAGCGAGGCGGTCGGGAGCAGCAAGTTGAAGCGGGCGGTCAGCTGGGTGGGAGGTGGGCACAGGCCTACGGGGGTGGCCGCAGGGGGAGGCCCGGCGGTCAGAGGGGGACCCACTAGGCTTCGCTGCCTGGGTAGGAGGCGGGCGCAAGCCTATGGAGCCAGCTGCAGGGGGAGGTCCGACGATCGGCTGGGGGTAGGCCGCGGGCTGCGGCCAGGCGGGCACAGGTCAGCCACCCTTCCCAGCCCCGCTTCCCTGAGGGGGCACCCAGCTGGGCTTACCTGTTCTGCTGCTGGGGCGGTTGGGAGCAGCCCAAGACTGGCATTTGGGCAGGCAAGGGAGCCAAAGAGCAGCTGAAGCTATGCCGCAGTGTGACTTTAAGGCACCAGCCAAGGCGTGCGAGGCCAATAAGTAATGGTGGGGCGGGGGGGCCAGCCAAAATTTTTCCTACTGGTTCACATGAACCGGCCCAATCCAGCTGAATCCCACCACTGCTCTGAATGCTAACTATTGGGGAAATAAAAGTGAGCCAGCATCTTTAATTTTGGTCTCTTTTAGAAAACATATATTGTGCAATGTGAGACTTTGATTTGAATCAGCTATTTTATTTACTTACTTAACTGTAATCTTTCAAACCAAAATCCTCTTACAGCTGCTTTTGCAACTAATATAACTACTTTAAATTAAGAACTCTGTCAATAGTATTAGATAAACACACTTTTAAAATTGTTTTTTCCATAGAGCAATTTGTGGTAATGGCTTTCTGGTCAAATACAATAATAGCTTGTTTAACAATATCTCACCTTTTTTTTTTTTTAAAAAAGCCATTTTTAAAGCATTTATTTGTTACAGTACTCACAACCCCATGGCAATTCTAAAGGAGCCTTGGCAGCATACAATATTAGCAAAAAGAATCTAAAAGCATAAATAATCAGGACATTAAAAACAATGTCAAACCAAAAATAATCACCACAAACAAAAATATTCCTGTAAGGATGAAAAATGTATGGTATAGGATAGAATTGTTTCTAGAATTGTTGCCAAGCTCCACCTACTTCCATGAGGAAAGTATTCCATAAGGTGGGAGCTATTACAGAGATGGCCTGCGTCATATCCATATTTGAAGGCAACAAAAGGGAAGGGAACTTTTAGTAGACTGTTTCTTGAGGACCAGTCTGGATTGGCCAGACTGGATGAACAGATTGTGTTCTAACAAGATGTTAACCTCTTTCACTATTACAGTTGCATTGGCAAGTTTATGTGCATTTGCCTGCTTCCATTCCCTTATTGTGATCGTTAGGTGAAATATTTTTAAGGCTAATACTGTTTCAACATTACAACATATAGTTTGGTTAGATAAAATAAAATTAAGTATATTGTATTGCCATTACTGAGGTACAACATTAGTTCAAATGCAAATCATAACAGTAGACTGTAAATCTATGTTGTGCATATGAAAGCAGTATGATATATTTCCCTTTTCTTTTTTGCTTTTATAAATACTGAACTTATTAGTAGCAATTGAACTCTAAAGAAAGCCTCTTATTCCTTAGCTTTCATCAATATTCTTAAAAAGAAGTATGGTATATACATGAAGTGTGTTAACTCTTAACATATTGAAGATTGCCTTCTGAAACATGTTCAAAATGTCAACTAGTCCAGAATGTGATGCTCAGGAATAGAGCAGTATTTGCAAATCATCTGTTTCTAGATAGCTAGAGCAGTTGTCATTTAACTTTTGAGTTACATTTATCACTGTTGTTTCCTACCTTTCTAAAATAATTTTAGTTTTGATATGTGAGCCCCCTTTATCCTGTGAACACTCTGTACCTTTTATGGAAATGTTAGTCATGTTAGTATATAGCAGCAGAAATAAGACAGTAACACTTTTTTTAGTCAACAAGTTTTGCTAATGGAAATATCTCTGTGTATACATACATAAAATATAATGTAAAAGTTGTAGAGCTAATTGTTCCATCGATTAGAAACATTTCCCTTTGCCATTAAAACAAGTTGATAATCTTCAGGAAAGTAGGTATTAAAAGTTGTTTTTACATTTCTTCGAAATAGAAAAGTTTTTTTTTTTCCTAAAGGGCTGAATTGTTTAAGAATATGTTCTATAAGTATTTCATCAGAGTCTATTGAACTTGGGCAGCTACTAAATTTGAATAAATAAATAAAAATAAATAAAATCAAGGCAACCATTTTGAAAATTCTATATTAAAACGTATCGTTGTGGCATGTTTCCCATTTACTAGGTCCACAAGCAAGAACTATCCTTATGCAATCAAGTTTACCACAGGCTCAGTTGGCTACAATATGGTAAATATTTTTCATAAAATTGTTTATCATCAGTTTGTTTTCAGATCTCACTAGTTTGCTTTATTTCAGATTTAAATTATCAATAAACTTCAGGATAGACTTTTGAACAGAAAAATACTTATTTCAATAAATTATTTTAGAATTTGTTCCAAACAAACCTCATAATGTTTTCTTGCCTGTCTAACAGAATGTTACACTTTAGATCTGAAGCTGAAAAAATATATAAGAAAATCTAGAGAGAAAGTGCCTTGGCATGAGTGTGAGCTTATTATTGTTTGCATCTTTTTGATTCAAATGTATATTTGCTTGGGATTGAATAGCTACCAGGCAAGTCTAGGAAAAGATAAAGCCAACAGGTGTGCTGTGCATATCTTTCCTCTCCCAAATCACCTTTTTAAATTTGGAAGTAAAGAGCAGTACACCTCTAATAATAGTTATATGATGCCAGGAAGAAAATAGGACAGAGGGATTAAATGCTAAAAGAGACGGAAAAGGCTGTATATGCATAGGCACATAGATTATTTAATGAATAATCCCCGAGTAAGGTAACTGGAAGCACTAAAAACATAGCCTCTTCCTTCTTTTCAGTTTAGCGTTAATAGAAAAAGAAATAAGTGAAAATGTACTTTACTCTTTCCCCCCCTCAATAGGAATCTTTCAGATATTGATCAAGATGGAAAACTGACAGCAGAAGAGTTTATTCTAGCTATGCATTTAATCGATATGGCTATGTCAGGACAGCCATTGCCACCTGTCTTATCCCCAGAATATATTCCCCCTTCATTTAGGTAAAATTTACAGTTTTTCATTTTGATGCTGAATTTTATCTTTGGAATTCTACTCAGGATTTTGCTGTACTTTAAATAGCTTTATTATGTAAAGAATATAATGTCCAAGCCTGTCATTTCTTCTAATTTAGAGAGGCGTCTTTTTCATCTAAATTTCTTAATCAAATTTATATTATGCTGCAATCATAAACAGACTGTCACTATATAAAACCCAAGAATGTAATACCCTGTTAACCCCCCCCCCAAAAAAAAATCTCGAAGAAAAGCCCTGTTTTCTACTTTTTCCAGAAGACAGATATGGTTGGGGACAAACTAACATCCAATGGAAAGCTATTTCAGAGGCTCAGCCCCATCATGGAAATACAATGATTATGGGTTTTGGCCCCTTAACCAGTAAATCCAGCACAATGAGGTTGATTCTAATGAGGAGATGTGGTACTGCAGATATCAAGCTACCCAGCCTTTTTTACAAAATGGGCAGCCATATAAGACTTTGGAATAAACAAACAAGCAAGCAAGCCATAATTTATGGGTCAAAGCCAGCATGCTAAATTGCATCCAGAAACTAATAATCTATTGCAAGGCTCACAAGGCAGGTGTAATGTGTGTCTACTGACAAACATTTGTTAGAATACAGCCCACTGAATTTTACATCAACTGAAGCTTTTGAGTGGTTTTGATAAAGCTTGTTATAATAGTTAAATCCGGCAATGATGAGGTCTTGGACCACTACAGTCAGGCGCTCATGACCAAGTGAAGTGGCAACTAGCACACAAGACTGAAGCTGGGCAAAGCCTCCCCTCTCCACTACCACCTCCTTCTGCGGATCCAGCAAAAGCTGTGAGTCCAAACGGACCCTCAGATTTTGGACATGCTCCTTCAAGAGCTGTGGAATCCCATATAAAGCAAAACAATCATAGAAGAACAATAGCTCTATCTTACTGTTAAGTTTAAGCCTGTTTAAGATTTTACATAGTTGTCAAATACATTATTAAATTAAATTATTAAATTGAACTACCCTCATTTGGACCAAACAGAGTTCATTAATTAGAGTGATTGATGCTACCTCTGTCCTGTACCTGGATTTGAATCCTGACTGAAGAGTCCAAATATTCTGCTTCTTCTATTGAACCCAGTAATTGGTCATAAATCCAGCATCTGAACAAACTTTACCGAAACATGACTATTAGAGACTGTACAGTATTAGTTTATTATCTCTAGAGCAGGAGTGTCAAACTCAAGGCCCGCAGGCCGGATCCGGCCCACGATGAGGCCAAATCCGACCCACATAGCCATCTTGGAAACTGTGTGGGTCCAGCCCGTCTCACTTCAGCCCTACTTACCCTATCCCGGCATGCGTGCGTGTGCACAAGCCCAGTTCTCCGTTGCCGCGCAGAGAAACTAGTCTGTGGGACTACTGTTTAAAAAAAAATCATTCAGACCTTCCAACCTTGTGAGATTTTTTTTTTCCGTGAGAAGTTGGAAGGTCTGAACTATTCTTTTTACCATAGTCCCACAGACAACTTTAGTTGCTCTGCACGTGTGGCGGCGAAAGGAGCTGAAAAGGTTAGTGAAGAGGGATGTGGCTGCCTTGGGTGGTGGGGAGGGGTGAGGATTTGGCCTGGCTGAAGGGCTCTTAGGTAAAGCGGGGTGGGTGGGGCAGCACTGCCCCCCCACCTTGCTTCGACCTCTACCCCCCCACACGTTCCTTCGTTTTCGCCACTTCTTGTTGCTCACCTCCATAATCTAGTAGGAGGCTGAGCAATGCACTGGTGCAATGGTCACAAAGCGAGGCGGTGTGGGGTGGAGTATGAAGCAAGGCGGGGGAGGTGCAGACCTGCTGGCTTACCTGAGTGCCCCGCCAGCCAGGCACTGAAGCGCTGCATCTGCCGCTGCAGAGAGAGACAGAGAGGGGGGGGGGCTCTCCAAACTGTGTGTGTATGGGAGAGAGAGCAATCTTTAGCCAAGCTGCTGGCAGTGGTGCCAGCAGCAGGAGCCGCCTGAGCAGCAAGGTGGTGGAGAGTGGAGTACGAAGCAAGGCAGGGGGTGCGGAGCCGCCCCCATGAGTGCCCTGCCAGACAGGCACTGAAGCGCCACAACTGCCGCTGAAGAGAGAGAGAGAGGATGGGGGGCTCTCCAAACTCTGTGTGTCTGTGTATGAGAGATGAGCATGCAATCCCTGCTTTCTCTGAAGCATTTAAGCTGGTGGCGGTGGGGGAAGGGGACAGGAGCCATTTTTCTCCTCATCCTCCCTACTGAAGTAGCAGCAGCCACCAAATGATTGCCCCCTCACCAACCAGCCAGCCAGCACCACCTGACTTCCTCCCTGCCTGGCCAGCTGGCACAAAGCCTCGCTCTTCTTCTTCTCCTCCTCCTCCTCCTCCCCCCACCCCAAGCGGCAACAGGCTCCGTGGGACAGGGTCTCCTTCCTGCCCCAGCACAGTGAGCTCTTTCATACAAACACACACACACACACACACACACACACACACACACACACACACACACACACACAGAGTGTGGAGAGCCCCCCCCCACTGCAGCGGCAGTTGTGGTGCTTCAGTGCCTGTCTGGCAGGGCGCTCAGGTAAGCCGGCGTGGGGGTGGGGGTTCCGCACCCTCCCTGCCTTGCTTTGTACTCACTGCTCAGGCAGGTCCTGCTGACCATGCCCTTGCCAGCAGCTTGGCTGAAGGTTGCTCTCTCTCCCATACACACATACAAACAGAGTTTGGAGAGCTCTCCTCCTCTCTCTCTTTCTCTCTGTGTCTCGCTCGATTTGCATGCAAGCTCCGTGGGACAACAAGGTCTGATTAAGTAGTTAAGTGGAAAGTAGTTGGGGGGAGCAGGAGACTGGCAAACATTTTTCACTCCAAGAATGAAAGTTTCTGGGTCCTTGACACTCTGAAAAAGAGGATGGGTGCCTGAATATGGGTGATATTATAGCACCCAGGAGCATCCATTCTTGGCATGAAAAGCAATTCCCAGCCAAATCTCCTCTCCCTTCCTCAGATGCAAAGAAACAGAGAAACAAAGAGAGGAGACAGATGTTTGCAAAGTCAGTCCTTGTGGCAGAAAGAGAGGGAGAAGCATGAGGTATCTTAGTGGGTCAGGGATGGTTTGAGGGTCTCTTCTATCACTACACACGAAC